>BOPP01000130.1:2828247-2873169 GCA_017312745.1 Gryllus bimaculatus
CGCCGCGTGGCCGCTGCCCGCGCCGACCGCCCTCATCGCAGTGGGTCCGAACGACACAAGCGCACGCAGCTTTTTATCTTTTCGATTGATTGATTGACGAGGATTTTCCGGGAGTGTCCACTACTAGGGTATTTAGTCCCGTAAGTGTAGTACATTTGTTTTCCTGGAGAGGTGGCGATCTTCCCCCGCTGGATGGTGAGATCCGGCGTCAACCTACCGTCGGCTACTGGGGTTGTCCTCAACCAGGTATCTCCCACCAGCGGAGCACCGCCCCAGGCGGAACAAGCTCTAAGCTCCCGACTGACCTCCCTGCATGTGTGGGAGTGTAGTGCATGTAAGTGTAAGAGTGCGTAAGGGGTGTAAGGATAGGGCAAGGAAGAGGAAGGAAAGATCGCGCGCGGTCCGTGGCTCGTTTATTGGGGTACTCTTCCGGCAGTCGTCTGGTGTTCATCAGAGAAACCACTGAAAACTACCGATCAGAGCAGCCGGCCGCGATTATAATTATCTTCCAAACAGCGAAGAATTCGACCTAGCGATCGAGCTAGTGTCGAAAATCCTTCCACGCCGTCGGGATTCGAACCTAGTACAAACTCGTCAGAGGCACTGCAGTGTCGCAACTTTTTATCTTCTTTGATAGTAAGATATGCATTCTAATATATGCATGCATTGCGAAATTTATCACATGGATAAATGAGAACACCACAGATATAATACTGTTCTTTACCAAGGTGCAGTACATTACCTGGCGGTATGGTAACTTGATGCAGTATTTCCAGATTCGCAGAGTCCAAATAGAATGAAAATTGTCATCATATTTGGCAGCTGCTGCTTATCGAATATATCCCGACGTATTGTACGTAGCTTCGCATATTAGAATTATTATTTATTTCTTCTAGGTGGGAGGGGGGGGGCAAGGAATTATCCCCCAGGCAAGGAATTATACTCCAACATCGAAAATCCACCACCCATCATCGGCACTCGAACTCTAGGACTTTCGGGTCAGATATACTGCAGTGGTCACCTTTGTAATAACAAAGGTCCCACTACCATTTCAGTCGTTTCGAGTAAATTTATTTCAAAATTTCGATACCTTATTAGTCACTTAGTTCTCCAGCTGCTACAGTACCTTTTGTACCTATCTACAGATTGAAGTACGAGTATGGTACTAGTAGCGGCAAAAGTCAAAACTTGTCACACTAACGATTTTTTTTTTTTTTTTTTTTTTTTTTTTTTTTTTTTTTTTTTTTTTGTCAGTTGGAATCTCGTCATTTTGGAGGATCGAGTTGTTGCCCTGAGCCATTTGAGTCCTTTTTTTTAAAAAATAATAATATAAACTCACTATTATGAAACACTTCCAGCAACATTGACAAAACGTTAAACCATCAATAAATACATTTCATACATCGGCAACTACGCCACAAAACAAATCCTTTGAGTTTCATTATGAACAGTTTATGCTGAATAGCTTTCAGTTTATTTGAGTTCATCTCGTTTTATTTCGCCATTAGCATATGCGCGCGCGCGTTTGGGCCAGTGAGCGCCGCCGGGCTCCATTGGCGGCGTCGGCGACTGTCCGCGTCCCCCCGCGGTAAACTACGTCAACCGCCCGGCGTGTTACCGGAGCAGAAATTGACTTTTGTATGCAACAAACTCAAGGGGAAGGATATAGTCTACATACATATACAAAATCCGTTTTGTTGCGCTTGTTGTCTTTACTCTTCTGCTCCTGGAACAAGAAACTGCAAGTTCTCTGTATAACAGCGGCTATTTTACTTAGAAAAACAGGAGCAAAAAGCAGGGGTAGGGGGAGAGGAAAAGGAAAATGTAAAAAAATAAAAAGCTTTTTTTTCCCCGGTACGGGCGACTCGGCTTTCCAAGGAGAGTGATAAATCTTGCAAGGCCTACTACCATGTTCGGTTAAAGGAAAACGGTAATTTATGCTTAATAAAAAAATGGCAAGGCCTCAGCCGCCGAGCCTGCGGCTGTTATTTATGTGTCGGGGCCTTTTTAGCAGTCAAGTGGCCGAGCAAACAAGTGACAAGCGCAGTTCTGGTAGCGGTCTTGCTGCTGCTGCTGCTGCTGCAACTCGCGGTCCCGTCGCTCGCGGACATCCGCCACTTCCACAGATGCCTCTAGCTTCCCCGCCCCCGCCCGCCCGCCCCTCCTCACGCGCTAGGGCCGCCCCGTCCTCACCACCAACCTTCCCGCCTGCGCCCACCCTTCCCGTACGCTACATCCACAACCCCGCCTCCACGCGGCCCTCACACCCGACTGACCCGCCTCACCCATCGGCGTCCCTCCCTCTTCGCGTCAGTCCTTCATTCACTTAGTCACCCCCCTCCCCCAGCCACTATCCGCCTTCCGGAGCAGAGCTTTACCAACACTCCCGATGCACGTTCTGGGAGGACCTCTCGGAGAAGTTCTTCCTATGCCTGTCAGGCTTCAAAGCAGAGAAAATGATTTCTAGGATTTGTCCAGTATTGAAAACTCATCTCAAATCGGCGATCACTTTATGACAAAGTATTTTAACAGGATTATTCAATACGTTAAAGTCATTATTCGTACGTACGTACATACGTCATTATTCAGTACGCCGATCATTATAAAGACTCAATAATTTAGAGAATTGTGTTTTAATTCCTTTTATATTTACATGACAATATACCCTCTTGTGCGTGTTAATGTCAACAAGGGGATCAGGGAATGACGCCACCTCTGTGTGACTTGGCACCCTCGCAAGCTCCTACACACTCCTCGTAAGCTCCTTCAGTTCCACAACACAGTAACAATTCCACGACACTGTAAACATCTATGCCTAAGTAGGATTCGAACTCCCAACCTCTCCGACCGAGATAGCAACTTCCCTCCTGTCTTAGAAATAGCTGTCCTGATCGGCGATTTCTTTATACTTATACTTCATATTAACACGCACAAGGGTGTAATTGTTAGAGCCCTGAATTATACGCAAAATGTGCAATTTTTTTTACTAATTATTGCTAGAAAAGGGATTACATATCTTTACTAATTTGCCCATTTAAAGCATTCCTGGCGAATATTATTTTGTATATTTTTGCATATTTTGTCATATTTTATGGTTATTGCCAATTTTTGTATATTCAGCGTAATTTTTGGAAAATGTGAGAAAATTGTAATAATTTATTTAAATCGAGCTCCTTGAAAGTGGTGAATTATGATTTATAGTTATCGTGGTTCACGGAACAGCTCATCAGTCACCATAAAGAATGAATATTCTTTCAGCCTCAAAACTGTTGCCAACAGCTGTAGATATAGTGTATTTCGCCTGTTCCACAAGCGCGACTAGAAATAAAATTGGATTTTGGGCGAGAGGTCACGGATTGTCTTGCCCAGAATCACGAAATAGAATGAAATATAAACCCGTGATAGATCGTGTTTTCTTTACCTATGAAGAATCTTTTTCTAGTAAGCAAGAGTTATGCGTGGGCGTCACAACAGCATGTGCTCACTATAATGCAATTTTCGCATCTCGAGGGCTTAAACGTCACCGTACATACGTCACTATGGTGACGTTCAAGCTCCCGATTGGATGAAACTATCAACACCTGGAACCTTGCATAAATCGCATTACAGTCGACAGTAGGGCCTACCAGAGAAAGATCTGATATCAGATAGCAACAGTGTATGTTCACGGAAAGTTCGTGAAACTGATACGAGATGATTCTCTCTTGGATGTCAGTTTGTGTTGCCAATTGAACGAGCAGCAACGTGTGAGAGTGCTTGAGACACGCCTAAGTGTTTCGGTAGTCTAAATAGAAAATAATATGAATTGATCGCACCATTCAACAAACAACACAGAACGTTTTTCAAACAATGGAAAGTTTTGTTTTGTGACGCTTCTGGACACGTTACAATATTACAAAGAAAGGGAAGTGGCAGCGAGCAATTGGCCCGAAGTGTTGCTTTCGAGAAGCCCTGACTGAAACCCATCCATCTTCATTTGTTCACGCGTAAATAACACAGTAACAATTTGTCGCAGATGCAATATCCCAACAAGCGTCCCTGTGTCAGGACAGACGTTTTCTCAATATTGCTCCAATTTATTACATTTAAATTCATTTTATAAATGAAACTCGTGACTATTCGTAAAATCCATAAATAATCAACCTAATTAACTACTGCTCTGCTGTGTAACATGAATAAAATAAATATTCACGTAAATGTTTACATACACACACACAGATATATGGGTGTAATATAATTGACGTTTTAAAGGTTTAAATACTAAATTGTATTCCAACCCCCCACTCACAGCCATATTTGCATAGTTCCAAAAGAAAAATATAAACTACGTGCATGATTGTGCACTAATTAAGCAGACACGTTCCTACAAGGCGATAACTCCATCGTATTATCCTTTTTGAAATTAATAGAGAAAAATCCAAAGAAACGGATTGAACTAGTGGATAGCATTTACAAGGTAATACCTCTTCTTCAATGCAAGATGTTCAAAAATATCTCAATATCATGTACTATCTCAAAGTAAGAATTGAAACAAATTGTAAACCTTTCAAAAACTGATTTACTAGGTACGAGAAGTCGGTATAATAAAAAGGGGAAATTCTGACTATCATGTAATATCTGATTCAGTTCTAGTGATTTTAGCTGTCAGGACACAAAAAATCAAATTCAGCGAGAATTGTTGTTCCTCAAACACATCTCAATCTTAATAAATTCTTTCTGAACTCAGGCGTACAGTAGAAGCATTGATCGCGAATTATTTGCATTTGTGATTCTTTGAGGATGACATACTACTGGACGATGACGAGGTCGAAACCGTATATACACGTATGATTATCCTCAGGCGAGTGTCTACACGACAGGATGGATCATCAGATCACCCATGTCCCGATTCCATCCACACACATTTTTCGGCTGATGTCAGATAACCCTAGTTGACTGATGCGGCACATCTTCTCTGCTTTGTCTGTTATACACGTAGCTGCTTAGCCAGACAGCCTTAGTGTCGGCATTGTTACTGTAGCCGTATAGCTGTTGTAGCTCAGGCATGTCAAAATAGATAGATCTGTAAATACGGATTTCCAAATGTTTATTTTTGGAAAATATTACACCTTACAAGGCAATACATATGTTGTTTCATATTATTAACAAATACATTTTTTTCACGAGGAGTAAAATTAACTGGAGAAATTCTTTTCCGGTATTAATAGACCTAAAGATTCGATTTTTATTCAACTCTTATCCAGTTGTTTCAAAAATTGGAACAAAAACGAGGTCTAAAGATAATTGATCATATTTAGTAATTAAAGGTGTTTTGGCGAATATCGAACTTCGACTAGAGACAATATTAAACTTCAAAACTCAGTATATGCAAAATAAACATGCACTGTGTAGTCTGGACAATCAATTGAGGAACAACTGATCAGATGTAAAGCGCGCAAATATCTTTAAACGCCGGTCGCAAGCCTGGTTAATGCCGGTGAAAATCGGACGCCACCGAAACGTCCTTACAACGGGACACGAAGGGGCAGTGGCAGATTTACAACCAGCCCAAGACAAGCTTGTGAATGGATCATAAAGGCGTGTACGGCCCTTTAAAGCGACCCATTCACAGGGAAACAAGCCGACGACGCGTTGGCTACGAAACAATCACCGTTGCTACCTGCTCCGTTGTTCGCGCAATGTATCGCGACAGTTTTACAACCGGCGCGCATTAAGGTCATCAACCGGCGCGGCTCATGGCTCGTGCTTGTTTTTTTAGCGTAAGAGATAATTGGCGGAGAGAGGATCATTTGTTCCGCACCCGCATTTTCACCCCCAGGCTTCCTTTCAAGCCTACACCCGGCGTGGGACTAGAGGTACTTTTGAGTTGATGCGGTCAGAAGGCGACCCTTGATATGCCTAGTTGTGACTCTAAATTCGACAGATGTCTATAACTATAACTGTGAACATATCTCCATAGAACGGGAAATTGTCGCCGGGATTTCATTTTGTCTGTCTCTTTCCAGGCTTCTTTTACATACGACTAGTGTGACACGGCCACACTGTGTTTCCCGACATCAACCGGGGACGAACTCGCACTTTGGGGTTGAGAGGTCGTGATACTGACCATTCACTCGCCCAGGTGCGCTTGCCTGTGCGTGCGGCTCACGCGTTGCCCTTCGCAGGAACCGGAAGCATAAAGCTGCGCTGCGCCCTCGGAGCCCGCGCCCGCGGCGAAGGCTGCGTCGCGGTGGTCGTGTTGGCGGCGGCGGCGGCGGCGGCGGCGTGGCGGTCGCTGCGAGGAGACAGATGGCACTGGAGATAGGATGGGTAATGTGCGTCACGTTGCCCGCGACACCGCGCCGCCGCCGCGCGGTTGACTTTCAAACGCGCGTCGCCCGCTGCGCCGACATGGCGACGCGCCCGCGGCAGGCCCTCGCATCGCCAACCACTCCTCCCGCCGCCCGCCTTCGCCGCTTTTCCTTCGCGCCGCGATCCTTCTTGCTGCTTTGGATCTGATTAAGAACGATTCAAAAACAGGAAGATCTGCTCGAGATTTAGAATGGGTCGTGAAAATGGAGTGGTGTGAGGCCGTGGTGGGAGACGGTGGGTGGGCGTCTCCAACGCCTCCCCTAGCCCGCCATCGCCGCTTCTTCTTCGCGTCGCGATTCTTCTTGCCTGTTTTGATATGATTTAGAATGATTCAAAAACAGGAAGATGAACGCGAGATTTAGAGTAGTTCGTGAATTTGGAGACGTGTGAGGCTGTGGCGGGAGACGATGGTTGGCGTCCCCATCCACTCCTCTTGCCCGCCTTCGCTTCTTTTCTTTGTCTCCGCGATTCTTCTTGCTGTTTTTGATCCGATTTAGAATGATTCAAAAACAGGAAAATCAGCGCTAGATTTGGAATGGTTCGTGGATTTGGAGAGGTGTGAGGCCGTGGTGAGAGATGATGGGTCGGCGTCTTCAACAATTTCTCTAGCCTGCCTTCGCCTCTTTTCCTTGCCTCGACGGTTGTTGTTGTTTTTTTTTTCGTTTTTTTGTTTGTTTTTTTTTAAT
Source organism: Gryllus bimaculatus (assembly GCA_017312745.1). NCBI lineage: Eukaryota > Metazoa > Arthropoda > Insecta > Orthoptera > Gryllidae > Gryllus > Gryllus bimaculatus. Next base: position 2,835,285 of record BOPP01000130.1, read on the forward strand.
TTTTTTGTGGTTCCGAACTGATTTCGGTCCATTTAAAGCCACGAAAATGGAACACTTCTGTAGGCGCTGGTGGTGAGGGAAGAAAGTGTGATGAGAACGACGGGGCCGACGACGTGGACTGCATCTCTTCGATCTCCAAAGCGGCTTCTCTTCCAGCTTCGCATCTTTTCCTGCACATCAGAATCCCCGCAGGGGGAACCATTGACCGCGAAGATCAGGTTTCTTGGAGGAGGATTGGGAACGGTTACCCGTACCCCGCGTTTCACAGCAGCACTCACGTCTTTTGCTTCAAGGTGGAAACAGTGAACTCGCCAACCTTTGAGTGGGATTGGGCGTGAGTTTCTTTCGCCGGCATCTCCTCTGCAGTAGGGCAGCGAATCACAAACCCACATACAAAAGTCCAAGCGGGAGCATGAACCCTGACAGGGTTGCCTAGATTCCGGCGGAACTCACGTCAATAGCTTCGTGTTGGTGGCAGTGAGGAGACGGGTTGGGGGTCCCGTGCTCCCGGGCCAAAGCCCAGTGTCATTTGGCTTCGTCGTGGCAATAGCCCGGCACTCTGAGTCCAGAGAAGGAACTTGTCCCGGCGCATTGTGAGTGCCGCATTCCGGTACGGGCGTGGAAAGACAGCTCTGAGCTCGCAGGACGGCCATCCCAGGCATTGAATGGGAGGTAACCGAGGAGGTAAACTGCGTACTGGAGGGATCCAGCCTGAGGATGTTCTTGCACTGGATGAGCTCTTGCAAGGCGGAGAGTCTCGGTGCTCACCCTGGGGATCAATCCCTCAGGTAGAGCCTGCAATAACGTCGAGTTGCACACCAATCTCCCTGGTAGAGCATGCAATAGTGTCGAGTTGCACACCAATCTCCCTGGTTGAGCATGCAATAGTGTCTAGTTGCACACCACGCAGGGTATACACTGCACCCCAGAATACATCTTGCTTGTCTGCAAGCTGAGTTAGAACAATCAATTCATATCCGCGGAAATGAAACGAAGTTCAAAATAGTTGTGGGAGTTAGGTGGAAGGAGTAACAGGGGCAACTGATGACGCAACCTCAGAAATAGAAATAATTTTGGTACGATAGTAAAATGATAGTGTTCATTAAACCTTTTCAAAAAATCGCTCTACTTTTACGTAAAGCTGTTGGCTTATATTTCGTATGCTGACACTGATATAACTACTCTAATATTACTGGTAAATAAGATACACCGCATGATACATTATGGGTGGGATGTTGCTGCTCCGTTTATCTAAGAAGTTAAAAGTAGAGAAAATATGCATCTCTCTCGGTTTTATCACTTGCTGTATCGCCGGTAATTGACATTTATATATATTAGGATATGTAATGTATTTGTTCACATTTCAAACGTATTTGTGAAAAACGCTTTTATCAATTACATCATTCGACATCTAATTGGTTGATAGTAATAAAGCCCGACAAAAACGCACCGACATTTTTTGTTGTGCAGATCCAAAGATAGCACGTGCTGTATCTGTATACAAATATATTCTGGAAATGATGTGTGTACTTCATCAAATATACGAAAAGAAAAAACTACACTATCATGGTGAAATAATACATTTAATGTGCATAGTTTCGCAAACCATTCCAAATTAAGACATTAAACATTTTCCCGTATATTAAGGTGTTCTTAGATTTAACCGTATCTCTACCGTCGTCGTCCTGTAATTAATTAGTCTTTAGTAAAATCTGCAACTTGATAACATCCGGCAATTGATCTCGCAAATTCGAGCAGCAGACCATAATATCATCTTAACTATATTTGACTCTCGATTAGATGTGCTTCCTAGTAGATGTGTTCACTGAAAATATAAACTATCTTGAGTGCGGATTAGAGATAAGAATAAAATTTAGTGATCAAATATTTAGTCGTTTAATGAAGATTAAAGGGAGTCTCTTATTGTACTACAGAGGGGTTTCTCATTTTTTTGTATCAAGTGATTAGAATATAGAGTGCATCTAATGACAGTTGTTTATGGAGTACAAAACGATTGATTAAATTTGCAGTACAAGCGCGCCAGTGTGTAAGAAAAAGAAGATAATTGAGTACAATCAATCTGATCAGTGTTATCATTCCTCGTGCACCATCTATGCATACACAAAAATATATCACATCCAACGTTATGTGTATCGATGTCGTGACACACACCTTAAGAGGATCGAGATTTCTCTAAGGAGTCGGACACGCACCAGCAATCCGATTTGGAAATCTTTCAGGTAAAGCAAAGTACGTCATACAAGGAGCGGCTTAGAGGAGGGGGATTACATAAGTAAATAGGCACCAAAAAAATGTTCTTACAAAAAACTCGTGCCCTCCGTGACTCCTATACTTTCGTTAGCGTTCGAAATAAATAAATCAAAATACTATTTATATTTATCAATGTGTATACCCCATTATTTTTCTCAATTCATTTCTTCTCGTTCGATCTGACATCTTTCCAGAAATTTCAGTTTTACAAGCTGACTTTTTTTTATTTGGACATTCCTTTTGGGCACAAATTGGCGTTTAATCACTCTACTCATGTTATTAATTGCTTTTGTTGTAGGTGCTCTTGAATTTTCGTTTTGAAGTGAGAAAATAAACTGTTGGGATTGCTTTGTGGGGAAATAAGAAGGAAAAAGGGAAGGATTCTACTCGATTTTTTTAGTTTAAGGAGATTTAAGCATATCTTTGGGGAAATTGGGTTTGATTCGACTTGGGATGTTCGCTGTTCGGCCTAGATGGAATTTATGAGCGGGATGAGATGAGGGGGAGGAAGAATAGAAATTATTTGATAGAAATTAAATAAGGAGTTGTCTGGTATCAAATTTTTTTTTTACTAATGATTTTTTCGATCGTGTGGCGATCATCTTCAGAGCTAAAATTAGAAATGTCGAAATAAAATTATATTAATACATGAATTATAAAAAAGAGATAAGTTAATACGAAATATTATTTACAAAATATAGACATTGCATGCCAGATGCGTAAGCAAACTGAGTCATACATACCTTGCAGTTTACGGGTCGAAAACAAAGTTCTGCGGTTTTTTGAGAGTGTGTCTTGTTTAAGAACAGAGCGTCGGTCGGGAGCGGGAAGAGGGGTGGGGTGCGGGTGGAGGCGTGAGGAGGGGTCGGGCGAGCAAAGGCGAGTGGAGTTACGAGGGGTAAGGGGAGTACACTTCGTGCTAATTTTAATGCTAAGAGGTTAAGAGAGTTCAGGGATTTGTTGGTTAAAACAAGTCATGTTCTGTTTCTTGAGGATGTTGTGTATACGTAGGTATTCTGATTTTATTCTGTTCCAGTACCTGTTTCCAATTTCTAGAATTCAGAAATGTATGTGTTTATCAAATGTGTGAAAATATCAGAATTCTAGAAATTGTGCGAGACCCTCTCGCATGTTAATCCCCGCCCTTTCCCTATATTTTCCATTAATAAGGAAAGCTGATAATGAAAGGTGTTTATTTGAAAAATGTATAAATGTAACTTAAGAATATCAAACAAAAATAAAAACAAGGCAATTGATGTTGGAAACAAATTTTCAATAAAGGTTTATTCAGATTTTGTTCTTCGAATAATTCATACTTTCTCAAAACAACATTTAAAGTAATTATTCAATCTTGCTTGTCAGTTAGCTGTTTGCTTTTCGTGATAATCACAAAACAACAATATTTAAAAAGGTTTTACTCTTGCGAAAGTTAGGTGAACGCTGACTCAAAAGTTTCACCGAATCAGTGCTGATAACGAAAATAGTGGCACAGGTAGAACACAAACCAAACCTGACACGACAATCTTCACTCTTCACTGTACACCCTCCACAATTAGGTACACAGCACTTATAGACCTCGGCAAAACGTTAAATGAATGTTTTCACTACACGTATAAGAAACAATCTTCATCAGTATCAGGTAACTATAAATAGTACATCAAATTGTTGCTGCGAGAGCGAATCTTGAATTAATAATTATGCAAATAAACCTAATGAAAATATAGGAATCTAAGTCTTCTAAGCATGACGTCACAAAGATGGCCACCATCACCAAGAGTTGAAATATATGCGGCATTGGTAGTATCGATAACCAGCAAACATTTAATAGACTGTCCAAAAATATCTCATCCTGTAGATTACAATGTGAGGAATGTTTCTTTGAGACCGGTGGTCTCAAAATTTTCTTTTTTAAAGCCCTACAACACTTTGTTTAGGGGTTATTTAAGAATTTAGCTGATGGTGAATATTTAGATGCGTTTTTTAAACAAATCCGTCATATTTTTAAGAAAGAGTGCAATTTGTAAGGTTTTTGTGGAATTTATTTCTTTAGAAACCTCATCTATAAATATCGGTTGCATGTGAGAACCGCAAAAGGTATATATAATACTGAAATAATAGGAGACAGTAGGATCTGGCTTTTGATATTAAGCGTTGAGTGTTGATTTATGAGCTGGTAAAGTTTTGAAACTGTGGCCTAAGATTTGTTGATTGTTGCGTAAACATGGGGTTTTCAGGAATGTTTCTTGTCTAACAATACTCCGAGACACTTTATTGGTTCACTTTCCCCATTTATTTCATTATCATCTATTTTTATATTGGTAGGATTTTGCAGTCTCCTAAGAGTGAATATTTAAGTCTGGTATTTTTGCAGGTTGATTGCAATTCTCCATTTTTTTGTCTAAAGCATGGGAAGAAATCTGCACTCTATTGTATGCTAGGGTTAATATCTGTACTTGCTGTGAACAGTGCCGTATCGTCAGCTAAAGAGCAGTTTCTACGTTAGAACATTTGGTTGTGTCACTCACGAAGATATTAAATAAAGTAGATTAAAGAGCAGATAACTGAGGAACTCCGGCGGTGATATCACGAGGAGTAGAAAATGAGTTATTAATTATGACCTTACATTTTCTATTAGTGATAAAGCATTTAATGATATTCTGAATGTATTCATGGACTCCGAGTTGTCTTATTTTAAACAATAGATCGGTGTGCCGAACTCTGTCGTATGGTTGAGCAATATTTAAAAATGCATCTAGAGTATTTTTTTTCTCTTGGGAGCTCTGTGCAATGTATTCGGTAAGTCTTAACAGCTGGTGTGTGCAGGAGTGATTTGGTCTGAAACCAAATTGAATATCTAGTATTGTTTCCGTGACTGTAAAGTATTTGATTAATCTCCTTAGAAGAAGACTATCGAAGAGTTTATAAATTGATGATAGGAGACTTATTGGTATGTAAAGTTCAAGTCTTCGAGGACCTTTCCCTTTTTTGAGAGAAAAGGGACTATTGCAGTTTTCCAAGCAGAAGAGAAATAGTTAAATCGTAGGATGGCATTAAACATTGCAGTTAATGCTGCTACAGAGATATTGTTGAGATTTGAAGCACTTTATTGCTGATTCCATCAGTACCTAATGATGATTGTTGTTTTAAATTATTTATTATATTGGATGTTTCAGATGGTGAAATAAATTTTATTTCGGTTCCAGCAGTATTTAATGGTTGGTCATAAAAATTTCAATTTCTTGGTTATGATGTAATATTGATGGAGGGTGTGGTCTAAAGGCGTTTTAAAAATGATCTGCAATTGCTTTGGCTTTGTCAACATCAGAATACAATAGCTTATTATTGACATTTAATTGGGATATTTCGTTTTTATCCCTAAAAAATCTTTTTTGTTGTTGCCCAGAGATATGCTGAACTCGAATCAGTTTGATTCATAAACTGTCGAAATTAAGCGTAGCGATGGTTATTCAATTTATTTTTGATTATTCTTAACAATTTATTTAATTTTACTTTTACATCTGACCTTCAAATGATTTGCCAAAGCTTCGCAAATAATGTTTTGATTTAATCGCTTTTTATTTATAATGATCTTAGGAATTTAAAATACTACATTAGAGAGACCATTAGTAATTTTGGGCAATTTCAGAATAAAAGGAAGATTTGGTGCAATTTTAAAATCTCGTAGCTCTGTTACTATTACCTGAGAGAAATAATTTATACAGAAAAATTAGTAGAGAATTTTATGACTTTTAAAATTGTACTGATCTATTTTTGTACTAATATTAACCATTAAAAGTTATTATGCAAAAACCAGAAAATGACCGAATTTTTGTTTTTGTTTTTTGTTTTTTGGCTACCAAAACTTGTCTCGAAGTATTTGAAAGTGGAAAACTGAGAGTTTTCTTACTAATAATATAAACAAAATAAAAAATAAAATCTTCAACCTCACCTTTTGCAAGGTAGACCCCCTCTTGGCTCCCCATCGACTGCACTATCCGGCTCTCGCTCTCGCTCTCGCTCTCGTTCTCTCTTGCTCTCGCTCTGGCGCGCTCTCGCTCTTGCCCTTCCTCTTGCTCTTGCCTATATTCATTTATTCATTAACTCTACAGAACAGCAGCATATAAACTCATTAAAATCGAAAGTTTTAGACATTTCTGTTACAATTTTATGAAATATCAACACTAATATTTTATTTTTATTGTATTTTTTTATTTACTTAAGGTATCATTTCAACTACATACTAAGGTCATAAAGCGACCATTGTAAGTAACTTTGTGCTCACGGGAACGGTATACAGGTACAGACAAACTTCCATGCGGGATTCGAACTCGCAACCCTTCTGGCACGAGGGAGCTACGGCTCTTTCGCCTTAGCGACCTCGGCTATCCACGCGGCGTTGTAATTTTTATTTCATTAATATTAAAAACATTCTCGCGTTTTAATATTAATCCTATTAAAAGAGTATTTAATAAGTGACACGTTTCGAGCCACTGTGGGACACCAGAAGGGCCTTGGGCGCAGCCGGCCAGTCGCGCTTCCAGTATGGCGACGTCACGCAGTCATTCAGCGCCGCAAAAGGCTACCGAAGCTCGCTCTGCGCAGCGCCGAAATTCTTTCGCGTGCTCCGAAAAAACCGCCAAAAGGTCATATCGACTTTTATTTAATTCCGATAAACCCCCGCCGAATGCGAATCAATTTTTTCCGCGCCCTTAATAAGGGAATGCGGTCCGAACGGAATTTGTGTAATAATTAATAACTTCTTGTTTCCTCATTTTGGATCGCCGGCTGGCAGGAATGTTGAGGCGGGCGGGCGAGCGAGCGGTTCGGTCGGCGCGGCGGGCAGTGGGCGGTGGGCGGTAGGCAGTTCACCACTGACGTGGAATTTCCCTTTTTGCGCTGGCGAGCGCGGGCGCGAATGCAGGTTACCTGCACAACCGCGACAGAGCGCGTTTTCGAAGGATCATTGAAAATGAACCGTTCCAATGCAGTCCCGGGAAATGTATTTTATTAGGAGCGACGGTTTTATCTCGTGGTTGGTCGGTAACTCGACGGGCAACAACCGCCAACCACTCCACCCCGCCATTAACCCCATCACAGCCTCCCCCCTTCTACATAGATTCCATGGCACCGTAGTGGCACCCCATACTGGCTTCCCAACTGTTGAAAGACAGTGAGGCTGATCTCCTAACGTACGACGTAAATGTTGTACAGCAAACTACGAAGTAAGTAAATTTTAAATGACGAGGATATGTGGCATAGTATTACATGAACACATCTGCAACTATTTTTATAAATAACGTTCCTTTTTTTACATTGTAGTTTATTTACGTTAGTATATTCTGTTTATTTACAAGCATTATTAGTAAATAGAAATATTTTCTCCTGCTCTTTCCATTGTCAAGCTCAAACCAGAATATCACTTAGTAATTATTAATTATAATAATAGTAATAATCTATTATTTATAATTATATCTTCAATACACAAGCAACAAGCTTCTATATACATTGCTTGTAAAGAAATGAAAAATGACGTCATGCTCATATTTATCGAAGCTGTCAGAATGTTAATCAATCTTTATCTTCATGCATTTTATATCAAAAGCGTTGATGAATCTTTATCTCCACACATTTGCCGCAAGGCATTTATCGGCTATCTCCAATAAATGGGAAGATAAAATTGAGTAAAATGCAATACATTCATTATTGTTGCGTTTAAAACTGTTGAAAAAATACCAATGCTAAAACACGCATATTTTCTATCATTTTAGGAATTCAACAATCGTTATTGTGTTGGGTAGTTGATTTTCGTATTACTTTTGCTTCAATTTCACAGTAACATCCTTTCTAGAAGATGGACTTATTGAATCGAAGATTAATACTCTACCAATTTAGTTCACATATGCTTCTTATCTTCATCGGTACTCCCGAAGATACATAGTAAATGTCGAAAATTCCCATCGTCGTAATTCGATCGTAGAATCTCCCTGCTTACAAAGTTGCATTTGCAGGCTGGCTCATAGGCTTTTTGCAACTACATACGCTGACCGTTTCTGTTCTATACGTTTCAACATGTGAGTCATAGCCATTAAAGTTGTTTTTCATTAAATTTATTAAATTCGCGAATGAACATAGTTCGTTTGCGAATATTCACTCATGTAGTAAAGGATAACAAAACTAGTGGTGCTATGAAAGCACATATTTTCTCGCTTCAGTAAATGGTAACGTAAAATATTATAGCAGTTTTGTCCTTATTAACAAATCTCAGCCACCACTTGTAAAATGTATTACCAATTGAGGCGCATTACGCGTGAAAATTTTATTCACTTTAAGTATGGATTCCCAACTTTTTTCGTACGTCGACCCCTTTAAAAGAATGCTTTGCTTCATAGACCCCCTTCAGTTTCATTACAGCATACAACATATTCTTAACAATGGCTCATAAACGACTGCTAACAATTAGATAAAGAATTTCAATAACAAGTTTGAAAAATAGTTCATTAGAATTATATTATTTTTAGTACAATTATAATTTTAAATGTTTTTAAACATAAACCAGTATTATTATATTTTAAAGCTTTATACAAGAAAACATTTAATGACCCATTTCATTTGAATTTTTTGATCTTAATAGGATATTGGTTATACTGATCACTCGCCGGTGTATAATTGGCTTTTGATCCCCTATCAATCCCTTTGTCATCATTGACCCTTTTTGAAACATTCATCGACCCCCCAGGGGGGTCAAAACCTACCCTGTTAGGAACCTCTGATTTAAAGCTAGTACATCAACACAAATTCGATAATTCAATACTCCGTTCCATACATCCAGCAGAAACACCGCCCAATAATGAGAAGTTATTCTGAGAATAGTTCTGCCGGGTCGCGGCATACGATTGTTGAATTCAAAACTTTTCAAAAATTAAGGAAAACTGTTTTCTCATTACATTTTTTCCTACTCATTAATTAAAAAGTATTCTTGAAAGCAGCCACAGTGATAACACGACCATACTTATTTATCACTTCACGTGTTGCAGCAGAAAAATTAGTCCCAAAGGTCGCGCTATATCTCAGATACAATTTAACTGAGGACTTTATCAAAATAAAATACTCAAATCTATAAATAGCATTATAATTATTTCATGTATGAATTAGTATATTAGAAAAATTTTGCAGTTTAATACACACACATTAATTATCTATATTTGATCAGCTGCCCACGTATATGCTGAAGATCCCTTCCACATGCTCTAAACTTACATATTTATCACATTTTATACACGAATACTGAATGAATTTTGTTCTTTCTTCGTGAATAGCTGTTCAACAAAATGGAACGAATTAGTTTAGCGAGTTGCTAATACCTCAGGTCTAAATTTGACTATCGGCCTGCCTGTCACTGGACTGAAAGCGACATGAATGGTCGCATTGTATCTCTCAGATACAAGACACTAAACAAAAGCGCTAAGTAAATGGATATTTCGTCAGTAATTTCTAAGAAGTTTGGGAGAAAGCTACTGAGAAATTTTACCCCAGATCTCGTATCACTTTCAAGAAAATCAAATTGCGTGTATGCGACTGATACCGCAGGACCGAACGAAGCTTAACAAGTTACACAGCCATTTTCGTCTTTTAAACAGAGTGCGAATTGATTGGGGAGGAGTCTCCTTCGCTAGAGGACTTGATGGGGATGATTTTAAGAACCTGAACAAACTTGCCAATTCACAACATGATTTCAAGGGCCTAGATAAAAATGTCAATTCTCGCTATGATTTTAAGAGCCTAAACAAAATTGCCAATTCGCAACCTGATTTTAAGAGCCTAGATAAAATTGTCAATTCGCGCTATGATTTTCAGAGCCTAAACACAATGGCTAATTCGCGCCATCGTGTTAAGAACTGCAACTGCGAGTCTGTCCGTGCCTCCCGAGGCCGCGCGCCGTCGCTGGCGCTGGGAGCGCCGCCGGCGCGGGCGCCGACTCGCCGGCGCTGGTGGCGCGGCGTGTTGATCCGAGAGACAGACAGCGCGAGCGAGAGGAGCTTTGCGTGGGTGGTGGCTTGCAGGAAATTAATTTTCCAATAGATTTCAGGCAGAGATGCAGCCGTCCGCGAGCTCCGGGCCCGGATTATCTGTGGCCCGCCGAGCACAGAAGAAAAAAAACGAACACGGCACTCGTCGGAGCACCCTCGGCTTTCTTTTTACCTCTTTCGACGAAACGGAGCCAACGCGCTCGCCTTAGCTCATCCTTAAAATCGTTTATCAGACGCGGAGGGGGGCCGGGATGGGAAAAAAGGAGGAGCAATGTCGGACGTAAGGAGAATCCATCAATCTCGCAGCCCTGCCATTACGAGCAGTAACCCACGTATTTACGACAGGCGCGCGGCCGCGATGGACGGCGATCTCGGGGCTTAAGTAAATAGTGGGCAGGCGCGGCGCGCACTCGTGATCCGCTGGGCGGAGCTGTGAAGATCCTATCGATCATAATAATCCCTATTGACTTTCATAAAATTGCTCCGGACTGGTCCCGGGCGCGCGGGAAGGGAGGGGGCGGCGGCGGCGGCGGCGGCGGTGGTGGAGGTGATGGCGCATGCGCGACCCGCTGCGCCGCCGCCAGCGCCACTAATGCGCTTACGGCTGGAGGAGGAACCAGCTTGGCTCAGCGGCGGACCCGCCCGCCCCTGCCGTCCCGTTGCCTTCGTCGTCTTTTTATCTTCGCTCTCGTCGTTTTTTGTTGGCCGCGAACAAAAAATTTTAAAAAACCTACGATTTACGCTTCAATGAACCGGATGATCATATGAATGTGATGCATAAAAGCAGAGTATTACACTATTAAAATCTATAATATAATGTTACCAAATTATTATTATTCGTTTTGTGATCCTTCGAATATTTCCCTGATGATGTCATGAGAGAGCAGTATGGTTTCATTGTTACGAGCTGGTAAGTTCCTCGTCCAAACCGGCAAAGCTATAACAGTTATATTTATTACGAGGTCTTCGACTGCAGAGCCGAGAAGTGATAAAGAAGAATAAAGAACATGAAATATAATCATGAATATTCTGCGTGAATTATGGGAGCTAGGCGTCGATGTACCATTCCTCATCAACCTCCTCCTCTCCGCTGCTGACAGAGAACTCCCACCAAAGCGCCTCCGGGAATGCTCAGATGGTGCAGTTAGCAAGCAACGCGTACTCTTTGGATTCTCTCGCGTCTCCGTAAAAATTCGGGAAGAATATTGGAATTCAAGGTCGACGTAAGCCATGTTCGAGATTTTTAAGCGTGGAATTCCATTTTCTACACGTTGAGTTCTGACCGTAGAATTTCTTCTTTAAAATTAGTCTCTTATCTTTTAGCTAGATATTTGCTTATGGTTTTGACGGAAAGGCGCGTTTTGGGGGTTTCTGATAACCAAAATATTGTTGTTGTTTTTTTCTTGTTCGAAACGTCAGCCTTTCTCTCTGTCTGTATCATTGGTAGACCTAAATCATACATAAGATTTTCGCAAAAAAGAAATATTCCACAATAAATAGATGGCTGATATGACTCCTTAAATTTGAAATGGATACTTTAATTTCCGAGTACTATCTGCACATAACTCTCAAATCAATTTTCTGAATAAGTTTGAGTTTTTTATTTACAATTTATGCTAGAATACAGCAAAGATCGGTAATAAAATGGCGTGTCCGATTTTCATTAAAAGTCACAATTTTCAAAACTGACAAATAATCAAATATTTAAACACCCACTTCCCAACTAGCACTTAATTCTCAGTTGTTTTTATGATTCTATTGCCATGTTACTGTACAGTGTGTAGATTTGTATAAAAGAAACATTCTTTATATAAGGAAATGGGACTTAATGGCTTAAAAAATGTTTTACTTTCTCGCTCTTACGAAGGTACTTCGTAAGAAGAGAAAGTTACGTAATCGTGCGCCGGAAAACGACAACATTTCAGCAGAAATACTATTATTGTCGGGCCCTGGTATGGAAAAGTGGATAAATCCTGTGGCTAAATATAGAAAAAAAATCCTCTAATATGTGGGATAGCCAGAGAGCATGTTTTGTGGATCCTTGACTCCGAAAAATCGATTTACGTCAAAACTTCTATCAGTTCGTCTGTGATCAACGCTAGCGCCTAAACCGTTCAGCCGTTTAAAATGGTGTTTCAAAAGGATATTTTGATTTTGGAGAGTACTTTGCATGAAGCCGTAAAAACATTTTCAAACTTTTTTAAAAAATGGCACCAATGTTTTTCATTAAACTTTGTCCTCAGACAGAGTACAGGACACTTACGAAGAATGGCGCTAGTCTCATGTTCGTTAAAAACCCCTGATTTTTTGAAAATTGTACAAGTGTAATTTTTTGGGGGGTGTCTTCCTACAAATATAATATTGAAGATAATATTTTTCCTTAATGAAATCTGTTCTTTAAAGACATATCTTTAAATACGTTCACGTTCAAAATATGAATAGTGTTCATGTAATTCGACGCGAAATATAGGCACTAAAAAATAACTTTTTTCTCAAAAACCACTCAATTTTTTTAATAAAATATAGGGTGTCTAAAAGTCTAACTGACGCGGGAGCCATTTTCGGTGAACTTTCTGAATTTCCGAAAATAGCAAATTTAGAAATTAATGCGATAAAGTACTTGTTGTTGGAGCAGCACTAGTTTTCGCGTATTTTTAGTGATATCGGGACAATTTACGAAAAGTGTTTGAACACCTCTTTTCCTCAAAAACTGCTTTTTCTCATGTCTGTTTGTATCGACAGAACACAACAGAATAAATTACGTAGCGTAGGATCTATTTTGATAAAACTTTTGATTTTTCCAAAACTACACATCTTTGTTTTTAAATATCTCAAACATAGTCATTATTTACGAAACGCTTTTGATTGGTTCATTAATGATCCCGGGCACGTCAACCGCCAAGATCATTAGTCACATAAGTGTCTTGCATGTTTTTATGGGAACGGTGGTCTTGCCCCGCTGGATGGCGTGATCCGGCGCCGACATACCTGTCGGCTTGCGGGGTTTTCCGCAACAAGGTATCTCCAACCATCGACTCAACGCCGCAACCGGGACAAGCTCTAAGCTCCCGACTGGTCTCCCGCATTGGGTGTTAGTAAAGTGCACGTAAGTGTAAGTAAGGGGTGATGGTGTAAGGAAAAGGAAGGAAAGATCACGCGCGGTCCGTAGCCCCTTTTTTAGATTTAGATTTAGTAAAAATAAAAAAAAATAAAAAAACAGTAAAAATCGTATGTGACGTATGGGGGAGAAGATTATCTGCGCACGTCTTCTTTAGTTCTTGAATTCCTTCCCATAATTGTAACTATAAATAGTTGAAAGATGAGTACACGTTAAAGATCTTAATAAGATAAATAAATAAATAAAAATAAAATTTAAAAAAGCGCGAGATTAATATTTGAAAAACTAGTTATTTTCGTTTCCGAGTTATAGAAGACTTATTTGCATCGGTAAACGAATTGCAAGTATGATTTTTCTGCATTGCTAACAAAATAGCAACTCGCCCTTACCTCTACTCCTACCGCCACAAGTAAAAGGAAAGTTCAACAAAACGTGCGTATAGTGAAGCTACAATTATGTCCAGAAGCAAAACAAGGGGCGTCTCAGCATTTGCTCAATGGGGAACTGGCCAAAAGCCTGATCAAGACAGGGATCATTGACCCGAAAGCTGAAGTACATTATTTGTTACAAACCTATCTCTTTTTAAAAATTTTATACAATACACGTGTAAACTAATCCAATATATATCACTGTTTTGTTAAAATAACTTTTCTTTTTGATAATCAGTATAATCTCTAATTGTATAGAAACAGTTATGCAGCAAAAAAGATTTTACTAAAAGTAAGCTCAAATTTTAAATTAAATTTTAACTTTAAATAAATTAACTTTAATCATTCAACCGCCTTCAATTGTTTAATGTCATCTGGCAATGCGTTGTAAAGTAGCGTACATGTATTGTATGTAGATTTCTGGTAGTGAGCGGTTGATACTGTCACTTGAAAAACGTTATTTTTACGATGTGTGTAATAAATATCAGTTTTTTCATTAAAAATGTTCCCACCGTTACGTAAGTCACTTTTGAAAAATATTGAAATTCGTAAATATAAATAGGCAAGGCAGTGGTAAGATTCCAAGCTCAATGAAGAGAGGCCTACAAGGATCTCGCGGATGGCATTTTTTCATTATTCGTATATTTTATTTTGGAAGCTCATGGACTGAGCTACATGATGAGCTTCCCCAGAATATTATGCAATATCTCAGGTGGGAATGTACATTTGCAAAATACACGCAACGAGCTGCGTGAAGGCTGGCAGAATTTGAAAGAATTGTGAATGCGTAACGTAATGAACATAAGTTAGAGTTTAATTCTGTCATACATTCCATTTGAAGTTTGACTGAATTGAGAGACCTAGAAATTTTGTTACCTGAACATCAGCTAACAACATATTGTTCATTTTCAATGGAACATGTGATTGCTCATTTGAAATGCAAAAATGCATTGAAAGTGTTTTTCCTTCATTAACTATTAATTTTTTATTACAAAACCAATTTGAAACTTCTAAAATCGTATTATTTATTGTTTCTTTTTTGCAAAGAACATTCGTGTCATCGGCAAACAGAACTGTTCTAATGATTTTATTATTAGACGAGGGCATATCGTTTACGTATAACAGAAAGAGAATAGGACCTAACATCGAACCTTGTGGGACCCCATATTCAATTGGTAAAGAATTGGAAAGATAAGTAAAAAATGTTCTTTGTTGCCAGTATCGGAAAGTTTTGGGGAAGGTAATGATGTTGAATTTTGCGGTTTTAGTCTCTTCATGAGTTCAGTCGGAATTCTATAAAAGTGTTGGTTGAAGAGATTGGCCACTTTTTCTGGATTACTGGCATCTCTTTCATTATCCTTCAAAACAACATTCTCTACTAAGTAACGAGATGATGTGATCGTATTTTTTACGATATTCCACATTCCTTTAGTTTTATTACTAGTGTTCAAAAAGATACTTTTAGGGTATTTGCCTCGTCATTCGTCTGGTGTTGATCGGAGAAACCACGAAAAACTACCGATCAGAACGACCGATATGTTATATGCTCCGTTATGGACCTGTACTAACTTTTGCAATTAATAGGGTATTTTAGGAAACTCGTACACCTTACAGACTTCGGGAAATGTGCTGCGAATCTCAACAACGAATAAGGGAATTCCAACTAGATTGCCTCTTCTCTTAACCCAAGGGCCAAGGCAAATCGAACTAAATGGGAAGTACCTTCACATTTTGTTTGAATATTCTTGCACTTGCAAACTTAGTTTCTTACTTCGATTTTTACTTTCTCGCCTTCTACATACTTGAGTAATAAACAATGCTGCTGCAAAAAAACTCAATTTTTCGACAAAAAGCGTTTATTGTGAGACCCTGATACCGAATAAGAGGATGAATCTTCTTCCAATGTGTACTAAATTACTTCCTCTAAAATGTTGTGTATCCAGAATCCACGTTTTATGGATCCTTGTTACCGAGGAAATTTGTTTACGGTAAATGCCCATCTGTCCATTTGTCTGTGAACAATGTTAGCGGCTATCCGGGATGCATTTTGCTATTTTGGTATATATATATATATATATATATACACACACACACACACACACACATCAGGTGTGTGTGTGTGCGCGCGCGCGCGTGCCTATGATACATATGCATTCGTTCAATAATGCGCCATCAATAGGTAAATATTGTGTTGTTGAGATAGTGTTGGTAATATGTTTTTGTTTTCAAGAAATTTAATCTTCGATTTTTTAAATGAAATTACAATTTTTTCTCGACAGCAATTGATAGGGCATAAAAAGAATACAATGATATATCGTATGTTAATATTTTGATAGTAATTTGAATGTAAAATTACGCTTGCTGTCATGTGATTTTAAATTCAACGGACAATATTTCCTGTAGCAGCTCTTGCAACTGTTGCATTTAGGGAAGGTGGCCTTCGCAGCGCATTGTTGCGAGGAGAGGTTGCGAAAACCACCTTCCCCAAGAGCGCCAGATGCAAGGGCTGCTACAGGAAATATTGCACGTTGAATTTAAAATCACATGCTAGAAAGTATAATATTATTCTCAAAATATTAACATAAGTTACATCATTGCATTCCTATTATTATGATATATCTATTGCAAGTAAGAAAAATATTCGGTTCAATTTAAAAAAAATAAAGGTGATTAAATTTCTCGAAAACTAAAAATATTTCAAACGATACCTCTCCCCATGTTACTTGCCCCATGATTCCACATTGTTGAGCGAAATCTGCAATTTGATATTGTGAACCGTTAAGAAGTTATGGGGGTGGCCATAGTTGGTGGGACTGTATACTCTCATACTCACACTCACACTCTCACACTTTCACTCTCACTACATAGAGTGAGAGAATGTATGAGAGGGAGAGTGTGTTGGAGAGGGGAGAAAGTCTGGTCTAGAGAGAGGGAGTGTGTAGAGAGAGAGAGTGCTGGAGAGGGAGTGTGTGTGTTGCACAAACACACTCACTCACTCACACACACACACAAAACCATGCATTACATACATGCACAAAAACACATACATACACAAAAGCACAAGCA
Organism: Gryllus bimaculatus; assembly: GCA_017312745.1. NCBI lineage: Eukaryota > Metazoa > Arthropoda > Insecta > Orthoptera > Gryllidae > Gryllus > Gryllus bimaculatus. The sequence continues at coordinate 2,852,195 of BOPP01000130.1, forward strand.
CGGAACGCAAGAAGCTCATTCTTGTGTCAATCATCTGTCATTTTCAATGAGAACAGCACTGTAAATTTCGAAAGGGACCCCCTAGTCCTTTGAATATAAAACATTTCCTTCGGAAAAAAAGGCTCTCCATTTGTTAACTTTGAAAATGGTTCAACATTCAATAACTTGTTTTATTAATTGTGCCAATAAAGTTATTTTATTCACCTTTTATTGTTTTATTTACTTACTAGTAAAATATGTCATTTGTAAATAAAAAGTTAAATGAAAAAAGAAGTCCACAGGGATCCAGATATGAGTAGCCCACCCTCTTGTGAATGAAATGAAAGCTGCCTACCACATGCCTATGATTGTTTCATTCTTTGCACATATATTGTGTACACAGGAAAAGCCATTTTTGCAGTACCATACTCTTTAACAGAAGAGAATCTTTGTTCCTAACTTGAATGTGGAAAGTTAATGCTTGTTTGCACTCTTAAGTAAACATAATTAAGAAATTCAGATCCTTTGAATTCAAAATGATCAATTCAGTTGTCAATTGCTAAATTCAAATATTACTGATGTATTTCATTTTATTGGATAAATTAATTGCTTTAGTGGAGGAAATAGGAATTATTATAGCTAAATTTGAAGGTGAAGAAATTTGAATAAAAAGTGACAACTGACTTCTCCAGACTGTTGGGCGAGGTGCAAAGTGGCCCTCCATAGCTATTTGAATAACCCCTATTTTTTTCACCTCATGTTAGAAGCTAGTTTCCTTGCCCATGACGTTGATATCCCAGTTTACACTAACCAATGGTTTTTACTTCAATGACATTTTTTGAACTTGTATTTTTTGAATGAATACAAAATACTGTCCTCAAGTAACTCCGCAATTATTAAACAATTCATTAATTAAATCATTAGTATTAACAAACTGATTTAAAAAGCATAAATTACCATCTACATATGTGACATATATACTCACCAAACCAAACATTTTTTAAGACTATCAGATGATAAACTACAAAGCAGTGTACACTAAATTTTGCTATGTGAACAGTATTTAGTCATGCAACATTGACATGAAACCATAAATCTAGGTTTCATTCATTTTTTAACAAAAATTTTGAACTTCTATTTTTTCTCATCTTGCAAAATCACAAGGCACACGTTAAAGAACAGGATATTGTTTTTGAACTCATCTTTTTATTACAACACCGGGCAACTCTTTTTTTATTTTGAAAGATTTAAAACCGTTTGCATTATTGTGAAAGTTATTATGAGAGGCATGAGAAAATACATTATGCTACATTTAATAAAACAATACTTTCCTAATAGGGAAACAAACCACAACTTTTCATTTTTCTCACTCCTCAATAATCAAAATAATAGTTACCATTTTCTACTAATGTTCAAAGATTTCTTACTTTCCAATTAAATTTGAAAAACTGGCTTATCATTAGTAAATAAACTACATGATTGCTGGTTCGGATAGCCAAGATCATTAAGGCAGTAGTGCCCTAGCAATCTTGCACCAAAGGATCGCGAGGTCAAGTCCTGCCTTGTACTTGGATGGTTGTACTTGTGTTCCTCCTATCATCACCATATCATGTCACCTTCACAGTTACCATAACATTAAATGCAATAGTGGTCGCTAACAATCTAGATGTTGATGGGACCTTAAAGAAACCAACCTGATTACCTGCCTTACTAGAGTTGCCTGTGTATTTATGTATTGACCTATCTGATTCCCTCAAGCCATTATAACTTCTTCATCCAGCAATGATGCTGCCTAGATGCATTACATCATTTTCAGTAAAAATACCCATACAGCCTTTAGGCGTGCAACCAAATTAGGGACAGGCCCTAATACTTTGGCATCATGAACTCCTTTCTAATATTTTTCTTGGGTATTCAAATTAGCTCATCAAAATTTGGGAGCAATCACTACAGTAGTTGAAAAGCTTTTATGGTACGTAAACCTATGCATACCTATGCATACATACACACAAACGTTTTTATATACTACAACTAGCCAATTATCCTGTTCTCATATCCCATTCTACTATTAACCATCTCCACTCCCTCTGTGAGGTAACACCAAAAGTGCATCTCTTTTTGGTTTTTCTCAGATGGTAAAAAAAAACTGTAAAATCTGTAAGCAGACACTCTGTGAAAGGAGTATAGCGAATTTTGAATGGTCAGACAGAAGAACAGGCCTGATGGACCAAGTCCCGTCACGAAAAATTAGGCATTACTATGGTTCAAAAGATTGTGTGGAACATACGCATACATATTTTTACATTGTTATAAATTAAAATTATTTATATATTTTTGATTGATTGATCAATGTTCCCAGACAAGTCAAATACTTTTGGTTATTAATCCAGTCAGTTAATGTTTTATCTTGGGTTGTGGTGTTCCCAATTTGGCTGGTGTACAACCCACCATCAGCTTTCTGGATTTTTTGACCCTCACTATATCTCCACCCAACGAGTCACTGATCCACCTGGAACAAGTTGTAAGCTCCTAACATGTGCAACAGTGTGGTGCATGTAAGTGTGGGTGGGTGTAAGGGGAGAGAAAGGGACAATGATGGAGAAGGAAAGATCATATCTGGTCTGAGACCCTCTTGTTGAGGTATTACTCTGACATTCACCTGAAACAGTTAGGAGAAAATGGAAACTACTAACCAAAGCAGCAGACCACCTCTTTCAGATAGAGGCTGAAGTACAGTGTGCTTATAAATACGATAATTATCAATTATTCATTAAAACCTCTAAAATTCCAAATATTGTAAAAATTCAAATATTTTTCTAACATGTTCTGCACCTCCAATATTTAAACCAGAATTTACTTTCATAATGCAATTTTTCCTGCAATTCTAGATCTTTAAATGATGTAATTAATTTTTTTACAAATTATGAATTTGTTGAGTAATAACATCATGGAAAGGAAACTAGGTTTGCAGTGCATTCTCAGTACATTTTATCTGTTCAACGTATATGAGACGGAACAGGCTGAAGCGTGTTTGAGAATAATTGGATCCATACACATAGTTGTGGAAATAACAATCCACATGTGTTGTGAAAATAGGGCTGCACGTAACAGGGGTATAAGTAATGGTAATAAAAGAGAGCTTAAGTCAAAAATGAGATGATAAGAGCCAATCACTAATAAGTTTTCTAAATTTCATGAATTTATGTGACAGTAAAATTCACCTGAGGTCATAAAATCTCTTCTTTCAATGATAAAGTAGAGCTTACAACAAATTTAGTAAACACTTCATTTAGGTTTTAAACAATACTATTATCTTTCTAATTAATAACTATAGTGATTTTAAGATTAATACATAGTAGGATTACAGCAATATGCATTTGACATTTTAATGAAAATATGAAAAGGTGTTCCAACCATATATTATTTTCAGAAAAATTTTAAACATCTTTAATTAAATTAATTTGTGAGTTTAAAAAGAAAAAATATTTTAAAATGAAAATTAGTAAGTTCTTTGACTTGATTTACATCAAACTTCTTTCATTCGAGAAACACTTCCAAATATATTTAATTTAATACTGTAAACCCAAAAAAATTCAAATATTTACAGTTTGATAAATTCAGAATTTTTGTTTTTGTTTGTTCTTCAAGAAAACCCAAGAATTTCAATGGATGAAACATTACATATCTATATGATTTTCAGTCAATCATAATTTGTCCACGTGCTTGAAATCTTTCACCAAAAAGCCACGTCCAACATCACCTCACAAAAAAAATGTTGACCACATCTATCAGCATCGTAATGTTCAGAGTGAAGAATCAGAAAATGAAATACACCAAATAAAAAATCTGATCGCATCACTGAGATCAGTGAAATGATGTACTGTGAAGACGTACAATAAACAAGAAGAATTCACTGTGATTTTATTCAGTGAACAGACATTGTAATTTGTAGAAACACAGATTACAATACATCATCTAATCTACAATCCTTTAAACTACTTCACAACATACAATATCTAATTAACTAGAGAAACCTGAAGCTAATAAATATGTTTCAAATAAAAAAAGTAACATTTCATGGACCCTGAATTTTACTTTACACTGGGAAGTGATTACTGGACGTGGTTGTAGCAACTGCTTGCAGTGCTCTTTACTCTCACAATTGCAAGTTTGGATAAGCACTTGCTCAAGTTCAAATTGACAGACTTGGCAATTTTATTCACGAAAGCCGTTGTCAACTGATGTACAAGTTGAAACTTGTAACAACATACATCTGCTGGATTGTGTAAAATGTAAGTGAATTGCCAAGTTTATGCATTTATTGCTCCCAAGTGTAACATGGCATCAGAAATGTGAATGATTTCATTGTTTTCATGAAGTTTGCCTGTTCATTCTCTGTTGTATATCAGGAGAGTTATTGCAGAATTCCATCTTATTAATCCAAACAATTACCTTATTAACCTTGTTAGTTTTCTTTCTCAGTTTAGAGAATTTGTATTTTTAATTTTCTTCCACCTCTCCCTCAGAAGTAACCAAAAAATTCTGCCATTTTTGCAGACTGTTACACGCAAGTTCTATAATCATTGAAAGACAGGTTCCAAAGGGTTGGTAAACTTTCTACATTTTTAAAAATTTCAGTGTCCTAAATGGACTATACACTTGTTGAATGTGCATATTTTAATCCATAAAATAAAAAATTAAAATAAAATCAGAAAAACAACAGAAACTATTCACGCACTTGTCACAAATTCTATCTCAATCAAGTGCTGGGGAATTTCTGGAATCATGTATTCACACTGCTTCCGAATGCAGAGTACAAAAAAGTGCCGATGTTTGCCATATTAGAACAAGGAAACTGGCTATGGCATTTATACACAATTTCACTTGTAGAAGCAAATTATGAACAATTTCTTGCCAGAGCAAGCTAGCATAAAGCAGCACCATAATATGATTGTGAAGTGTGTTCTGAAAGGCAATTAGCAAAATCTTTTATAAGCATTCATTTAGAATTACGAATGGAAATTGTGAATAACATACATGAGAAATCACCACAAAAGAGCCAAGACAAAGATTTTACATGAAACTCTGGTCCTTAATCTAAATGATTAGACAAATTTGAAGAATTTAGAAATTTCAAGCCCTCAACTACATATTCCCCGCCCCCTTTCTTTAAATAGCAAATTGAAAAAATTAAATTCACATTTATTCACATAAAATTTTATTCAAGTGTTGCACAAAAAGTACACATTTGAAACTACTTTGCATTATTTCAATTTAATCACCTAGAATTAAGCATTGCATAAACATGCAATTTAAAATCCATTATCAGATATTTCACATTTACATCAATTATGTTCATATCTGGTAACTTAAACACACTATGCTTACTACTATGCTGCAAATATTACAACTTTTGCTAATCATATCAAAATGACATTTTCTATATCTAAGTTCAAATACTGTGTATTGTGTCCTGTTCATATGAACAGGACCTCATATAGTGTAAATACAAATTGTATAATATAAAATACACATTAAAATAAGTTTAATAAACTTTCAAACTATCAACAGAAACAGTAGATTTTGAAAATCAGCCATCCCATTGGCTATCATTTAACATAATTACTCTTGCAATGAAATAAGAGCAAGGTACTACATGAAGGCACATAATACTATAAAACACCATCTCTCTCAAAATACAATGGAAAGACGTTTATGGAATAACAAGATAAGTAAAGTTGCACATAATAATTGCATTTTTTTAGATTTTAAAAAATAATAAAATTATAAACGAAAACAATATTTTGTCATGCTTTTCTTCACTCCTCTTTAAATGGGGTAACATTATTAATATTTTTCTATTTGAACGGAATATGAAAATTTAGGTCCCTCACATAAAATACAATTTTATTTAAAGTGCATTGATGCCCAATACCTTCCTTGTGCTAACAATGCTAAAAAATACAAATATGCATTCAATGCAAAACTATTTTCAATTGTCAGTACAAGAATAGTCAGAATGCATCATCTGCTCTATAACATACTTTGTTTCCACCCCCTTATGGACATTCATTATTATCAGGCGTATCCCAAAGCACACTAACAAGATAACCTTTGCTAGAAAGAACTCCTCGGCATTTCACATGAACTTGAAATCTCAGTGCCCAATCTAACGAAACTTCTCCTGGGTGTTCAGTACTTGCCATACCAAATACGTCATTCAATGCAGCTCGAGACAGTATTTCTGAAACAGAAATATAAAAACCATTTTAATTATCTATTAGTTTTCGCATTGTTACTTGCATTAAAATATGAGATCAGAGAGAGTCATATTCATTTGTTTTTCTCTAACAAGCAAAGATTATACCTAATAACACAAGAACAAATTTACTACCAATATGAATCTTTAAAGAATCATCAAAAACAAGATTTTAAAAGAAGAACTACATTCTAGAATGGCATGAGCATATGTTATTAAAAAGGAATCATAATTTCAAAGAGATCAGATTTCAGTGAGATCAGGAAGGATTTCTAAAGTGTACTAGGAATAAGCAGTGTTATTTACAAAAGACAAACAGAAAGAAAAGTAGAGCAAACAAATATATCAGGAAAAAAGAATTTACTATCTTTACAATCATGTTTCTTGATATTTGATCTCTCCTGACTGCCAGTTTATCTTATCAAGAAATTATCAGAAATACTGGTTCCACTGACATGGGCACTGAAGCCCTGATTGTCTCCTGATACTTATGAGCTCAATTATCTCACTTTCAAATTATTTGAACACTTTGTTTTATACTTGTTGATAGTTTTCTACTACCTACTTATAATTAACCCATTTCTAGGCAACCAGTGTCTTTTGGACAGTGGACTCTTCTCAATATTAACATATTCCAAAACCAAAAAAGTTTCTATCACAGCTATCTTGCAAATTGTTTCAGTGCTTTCAATGTATCTGCAAGCAATATTTCATTATTTTGATCATCACACAACTATCCAGTGGAACAACGCTATACTGAATTTGAGCAACAATGAAAAAATTGATCTTTATTTGCTTGTTTATCTGTAGGAGGTCAAGATATCATGTCAGGTGCTTAAAGAGTTACTCGGAAATGCACATGGTCCCAAATCACACAAGGACAGATCTGTGCATCATTTCAGCTGTCAGAAAGAAAATGACAGAACAAATAAAGTTTCTCTGGTGAGCAAATATCTTTCCTTAAAAACAAAAACTTTGTACTGATGATAGAAATTATTAGAATATTTAGCTGTGGAGAAATGCAAGAATAAAGCATTTATATACATATTAACAGGGCTCAAATTCTGATGACCTGTCATCTTTTCCTTAGTGAATTCAAGACACAGCTAAAAATTGTAAATGCATGATTATAACGAAGTGTATGTGACAATTATGTAGTTATTAGGGCATTTTTTGTCAGTTTTCCCATTTTTCAATTTTCTGGTCTTTTTTCTGAACCTTAGCGACATTGTCATTTATCGCATTTTCTTTTCAAGGTTTTTGTCAGTGAACATTTCATATAGTTACAAAGATGCACTAAAACCGAGTTTTTATTGTATCATCAGTCCATGACAAAATTCACAACAGCATTGGACTCTGTTTTTCAAACTTTGAAAATTACACTAATTTTCGGTTATTACCTCAACCTTTCAAAACTGATGCTTGGAAGATCAGAGCTAAGGATTACATTTCCTCTAGAATTAAAGATTTTATTTCATATATAATGGTACGTACATACATTTTATTTTAAATATTAAAATCCATTGAATAAATAAACATCCTTACAAATTTTATACTAATTATTAAAAAATGCTGTCATTTTTTCTTATTGCTAAGTTATTTTATAGGTCCATTTCATAGAATTTTTAGGTTATCAGAATCGGAGACCTGCACATTATATTGCATAGGCTAGCAGATACTACTTGCCTAGGGGAAATTCTTAAAAACACAAAATAACTTTGAATACTAAATAAAATGACAGTAAAATCTGGAAAAAAAATCTATAAGATTCCTTATTGTTAGTTCACAGCACCACCGCAACTACCACATCAAAGTAGATTTCTGTTCCTTGTGTTACTCTCTCAGTAGATCATGAAAATTCACATAAAATACCGTTACAGACCAAGACTATAATGTTAAGCAAACTTTCAACCACACAGGGAACTTTCAGGAAAACGAGGAAGAAGCAGAAACATTTAAGCTGACATCAATATTGCAACAACCAATTTTAAACTTAATCTTAATAATCTAAGCTTACCACGTTCTTCACCATAATTCCCTGCAACGTACAGCAGGAAAAAGAAATCACATATCAGGATCAAAGACAAAATTGATAAGTGATTTCAGCAAAGCTTTTGAAATACTTAAAAAATATTTACCAAACGGGTCACTGTGCGTTAGAAGTTGAACATCATTTTCTTTTGTGAATTCTTGTAATGCGGGGGGTACCACACAGCAGCTTGCCAGATTAATTTGGATTATGCTCGGCTTGACCTGTTAGAATAAACAAAATGATTCTTAAACGAGCCATGTTAATTTAACTACTCAGGTTTCACATGCTTGTCACAACCAGCTACTTACATTGGCCCAACTATGGAGTGCCACAAATACATCAGTTTCCAAATCACTAACACCAATACACAAAATTTTTTGACTCTTTGCATATTCTTCTAGAACTGTCCATAACTGTTGAAGATCAGATAGTAATTCATTACTGTTGGTTTTGTTCGGATACGCTAGCACTAGAGAATCTATAAAGGGGGTTCTTAGAGCTGCAAACACTGCAAACATAAGAACTATTATAATATATTCAGAATATATTAAGATCAAGTTAAAAACAGTATTGAACTTACTGCCATTCAATGCTTCCCGTAAAGTACCTTCTTTAAGAGAAGATACAAAAACTTTAACACTAATTTTCAGCCCTTTCCTGTCTTCGGAATCCAGTTTAGCAGCCAGGTCATCTTCATTTCGGTAAACCTACAGGCATAAAAAATTGAATAGTACTCATTGGCATTAACATACAATTAATGTGGTGCACAGTATCAACATATGTACATATTTTCACATCATTACATAATGTTGTGTAATTTCTACGAGAGATTAAATTACCTGAATTGTATCTCCTCCAGTCTGGTCGGTGGCTTGCCAGTTCTTTAAAGTAACCTTTAGGCTCTCTATCAACTGCAACAAATAATGATATGATTTGACAATTAATAATAAGATGATCGAATGATGTCACTCAAAATGTAATGAAATTGCAACCTCATTGCGGCCTTGAATGCATCATACGTCTCAGGATGAATGCTTACATGAAACCGCTTAAGCTATATGTAAAATACATTTAATCTCCTTTCTTACCTCATCTGTTGGATTTTGTCCTGCTTTTTTCTTTATTTCGTTTACGCTGAGAATGTTTCCAGTGTTGACACAGAGTTTCTTCGCGGAAGGTGGAATGTTCTTCAACATGCCGTCACAGTATTCGAATTCACAATTCCTACGTTTACACGTCGTCCATAGCACAGTTAATCGATTACTGAAAAGTAGTCGACAAGGCGGCTCTTATATAGCAAGATTTGAAATCGATAGTCGAAGTTGATTCGATATTCAAAAGTCATTCTTCCATGCTTCTTTCAATCATGATGTCATTATTCTTAAGGATCCTAGTCATGATGCCTTGCATCCTGCTCCCAGTAAAGTATTACAAGACCACTCAACAATATTGAGTAAAGTATTATGATGTCCCCCAAAAAATTGGCAGGCCCATATTTTGCTAGTCTACATCCCTGACAGATATTGTAAAATATGATATTTTCTGTTAAATGAAGTTCAACATGGAATATCCCTATTTGGGGTTTATTTTACTCAGAAAGAAGCATTCATCCTATTGGCCTTGATCATTATCTTTATCGTTGTCTTCTTCCTTTCTCGGCTTCCTACTTTTTTTCTTTTCTTCTTCCTTCTTCTTTCTTGATCTATCTTCCTTCTTCCTTCTTCCTTCTTCCTTCTTCTTCCTTCTTCCTTCTTCCTTCTTCCTTCTTCCTTCTTCCTTCTTCCTTCTTCCTTCTTCCTTCTTCCTTCTTCCTCCTTCCTCCTTCCTCCTTCCTCCTTCCTCCTTCCTTCTTCCTCCTTCCTTCTTCCTTCTTCCTTCTCATCCTCCCTTGCTTCTCTTCCTTCTCCGTCTTCTACTTAATTCAATTGATTGATTGGTGATCAGCGCGGAACCGCTATGGTCATAAGCCCCGTACGTGTGATGCATGTTTTTCCTCGTGAGGAGGCTGTGATCTCCCCCACCCCTGGATGCTGAGATTCGGAGCCGACCGTCGGCAAGCGGGGTTATCCTAACCAGGTATCTCTCACCAGTTTGGCACCGCTTCAGCAGAGACAATATCTAAGCTCCTGACCAGTCTCCCGATAATGTGTGATAGTGAAGTGCATGTAAGTGTAAATGAGTTTATGGGGAGAGGATAGGACAGGGAAACGATAGGAAAGATCGCGCGAGGTCCATGGCCCGTTTGTTAGGATACTGCCCCGGCATTCTCCTTATATTGATCGGAGAAACTACGAAAAACACCGATCAGAGTAGCCGGCCGCTAGAATTCTGCAGACAGCGACTGAATTCGACCTAGTTCTCCAGCCAGTGTCCAAAATCCAGCCACCGTCGGAACTCGAACCTAGGACCTCCTGGTCAGAGGAACTGCAGTGACATTAGTTGATGCCCTGAGTCATCTCTCCTGGTACTACTTTCTTCAAGCATCCCCGCTCTCCGTACAAGAGGCTGGCAACATATGATCTAAGTAGTTGCATCCCAATCCCATTTCGATCGACTGAGGTGGTTCAGGGCATCAACTAATGTTACTTCAGGGTTCGAGTTCCAACAATGGAATGATTTTTCCACAATATCTAGGTATCTAGGTCGAATTCAGGCGTGGTCTGGAGGAGAATCCTAGTGGGCGGCTGTTCTGATCGGTATTTTTCTGGTTTCTCCAATCAACACTAAGCGAATGCCGACACTCCTTACAAACAGGTCTCGGACCGCGCGCGATCTTTCTTGTTCTATCTTGACCTCTTACACTCACACACATATATCACCACATAAGCCGGGAGACCGGTCGGGAGCTTAGAACTTGTCCCAACTGGGACGGTGCCCCACTGGTGGGAGATACCTGGACCTGACTTGGCTTTCGGCTTGGCTTTCGGCTTGGCTGAGAAATAGACATTTTCCCTTCCGAGTTAAAGAGAAGTTATTAGCATCAATACATGAACTGCCGATTTTAATTTTTTTGTATTACTAAACAAATAGTAACCTATTCCAGGCTCTACATCTACCAATACTAGCAAAAATTGAACTCAATAAAACGTGCGCATAGTGAAGCTACATTTATGTCTAGAGGAAACACATGGGGCCATTTGAGCATTTGCTCAATGGATCAGGGAAACTGGGGTAAAACCTGATCGAGATGGGAGTCATTGATCCAGAAGCCAAAGTATATTACTTGCTACAGGCAAATAAAATCATTTTTAAAATTATTCAAAACAAAGGTAAACTAATGTATTATATGTCAGTAAAAAAATAAATATTATTTTCCTTTTTGATGGTCAGTATAGTCTCTAATTACATAGAATCTGTTATGCAGCAGAAAAGATTTCACTTTTAACTTAACTTTGTGCACCGATTTTAATTGTTTAATGTCGTTTGACAATGTGTTGTAAAGTAACGTGTAAGTAAGCAAAGTATGTGTTGTAAAGCAAAGTTGTATATGTGGATTTCTTAAAATGATCTGTTGATACTGTCACTCGATGAATGTGATTTCTACGAAGTGGGTTGTATAAATATTAGAATTCTCTACAATGACAATTATCAATATTAAAATTTCGTATCATGACAGATACAAGGTTGCAACGCGGTTGCGGGCAGGCCTGGATGTAGAACGCAGAAGATTCCATGAAGCGAGTACGCGGGGCGATGGTTTCGAATTTTTGGTAGACATCCGATAACCGTTGAAATACGACACCATTATAACTTTTCGTACCCTAACTTATAGAACCCTAAGCGGTGAAACAGTAATTTCTCTCTTGAACAAAAAGAAAGCAGAAAAACTCTAGAGTGCGTCTTTAACCCCTATTGGAATATGTTAAGTTGCACGCAGTAGCTTTAAAGAAAATCAGTCAAAAGTTGAGAAAATCAATCTCCAAAGTAAAGTTTCATATTTCTGCTCCGTCTTCAATACACAAAACGCAAGGCAACACGCTAAAGCTGAGGTTTATTCTTTCGTTATTTGTAGATGATAAAAAATTAAACCAGTTCAAAATACGTTGAAAAACAGTTTTTAATCAAGTTGAATTAACAAATTAATACTTGTTGAAACAACGTTTCGTGGAATCGTCCTTTCACATCTTCGGGTTTTACAATGAGTTACATGGTTCAAATTCACCCATAGGCACAGCGCTTCTCGGACGACAGGGTTAAACGTTGTGGGAAGTGGTCATCAGTCACGGCTAAAGGGAAAACCATGCAGGTGGCACTGTGACACGTACGGATACAGTGCTCATTCCCATGTTCCCATGAATGGTAGTCGTTAGACTATTCAGTCACAGCGGGCGACTTCCAGGCCGTCGCCCCATCCACTAGCAGAGACTTGGAGCGATTTGTATACATTTTTGTATTCGTGAAACGAAGTTCTTCAACTGATATCAAATGTGGATTCTGCAAAACTCAAAAGCTTCCTTTGAAAAAGTGCTTCAAATTCCGCACTTACAGAAACGCTTAAACGATATTTTCTCCAAGTTTTTGGAACGAACGTCTCCAAATTTTTGGACGAAAATTACTATATACGACTACATTTTACTCTTCTATAATATTCCCAAAGTCATATATCAGTTCTACCATTAGGTGATTGAAAAATTGAAATCCATTTTTTCTTCAACGTTTTTGATCGGATAGGGCTAAAAGAATTAAACAACATAACATTAATGCCGCTTTGAAGTATGCTTTTGTTTTTCAAAAAGTATATAAATGTAATTTTTTAAACATCCTTCAACCCATTAATACGTATTAAGCTAACCGACACTTTGTTAATTGATACGAATACACTAAAATAACATTTTATTAAAAACGGCTCCAAATTGTTCCACAAAACTGGCCATATATAATGAGGTTTTATGCTTCTATAGTATTCTTAAAGTAATATTCTTAAGTATGAGAAAGTCTGCGCTATTCTGTAGCATTTTAGCCACAGGTGATGGTGATCGTCCTTCGCTGAATGGCGATATCCGGCGCCAACCTACCTCGGCTATGCGGGGTAGTTTCCCCCCACCATATGTGTACCACCAGCGGGGCGCCATCTCAATCGGGGCAAAATCTTCACCGGTCTCCCGGCGTATGTGGTAGTGTAGTGCATGTAAGTATAAGTGGGTGTAAGTAAGGGGTGTGGATACGACAAGGAAAAGGAAGGAAAGATCGCGCGCTGTTTGTGGCCCGTTTGTTAGGGTACTGCTCCGGTATTCGCCTGGCGTTACTCGGAGAAACCACAGAAAACTACCGATCAGAGCAGCAGACGATTCCCCTCAAGACAGCTGCTGAATTCGTCCTAACTTTGTAGCTAGTATCGAAAATCCTGCCACCGTCGGGAATGGAACCCTGGGACCTCCCGGTCACAAGCACTGCAGTGACAACAATTGATGTCCTGAGCCACCTCAGCCTGTCTAAAAGATTCAACTCACTTTGAGTTAACAGCGTCGGTTACCCCACCCTAATCTAGTTACTATTAAAGTGTCTGAAGAGTCCGAAACTCTCAGGCACCAAGGGAGACTTGGGTCTACCAAGGTTGAGGGCTTCTTTGTGTGAAGAGCCACATTCGTAAACGGCAGTACCAGAGGGGATTCTTCACCCCTGACCATAGAAATCGAGATAACAGCAAAGCCCCTAAAAGGCTTTCTCTTAAAAAAAGTGCCATTCGACACCTCACCATCCGTCACCCTGTGAATGATATTCCTCCAACGAACGCTCAACGGCAGTTTACCTGCTATCTTTCGTCTCCGAAAATTGTACAAACGCACACCAAAGACCGGCCAGACATTTAATTGAAAGCTAATTTTATTCATATCACTAATTTTCTCTTTGCTTTGTAAAACATGTCGGTATCTAACATTCTTATGATGGTGTGGCTGGTATATATCCCTCTTTTTGACTCCGATAGTGAGGCAATTGATTGTAATGACCCTCCGTCACATTAATCCGTCCATAAGAATAAATATGGCTAACGGGGGTCATAGTAAATGGAAAAACGAAAGAAAGTATTATTCAATTGAACCCATATCAGAGAGGATATGTAAACTAAGATTGAAGAAATGTGACGGTTATATCAACCCATGCGTCAACAAAAGAAGCTAACAACGAATGAAAAGAGTTTTGTGATGAATTGAATAGAACTGTAGACATTGTGTGGCATGAAATGGTTATCCTCGGCGATTTTAATGCAAAGATCGTGAGGGAAGAATTTATGAACCAGGTAGCAGGAAAACACTCTCTACATGAAGAGGGGAGTGAAAATGGCCACTGACCCAAATACAACTAGGCCAGTTTTCAAGTAATTTAGTAATAGGAAGCACATGTTTTCCGCATAATAATGTAAATAAGGGTACGTGGTAGGTTCCTGGGATGGATCAAATGAACCAACGAGATCTTGTCTTGATGGTAGCAAGACACGCTACGTCTGTTATTGATGTGCGTCCCTGTAGACGACCTAACTGTGAATCCGACCATATATTGGTCAAAGCATTAAAACGAAGACGCAAGTAAAACAGTCGTCGGAGAGAAGAAATGCAATCAAGAAGTATTGAAGGATGTAAAAAAAGCGGAGCAGATGGGAAATAAGTGGAAGGATAATAAATACAAGTGAGATGGACGTATACATGAGGTAGGAAAATATCAGGACTGTAATTGAGGTGAGTGCTAAGGAAATATGGGAACAAGGGAAAAGGCAAGAAATGAATGGTTTGATGAAGAACATGCTAGGGAAATAGATAAGGAAAACTAAACAAGAAAAATAATGTTGCGGAGAGAAACAAGGCAGAGTAGAGAAGTGGGTGATCCAGAGGAGAGCCATGGAGACCATGAGGGCCATGCCCCCCCCCCAAGACCTAGAGAAAAACGATTGTTACTTTTTTATTTGCCAAAATTTATTTAAATATATATTTATGTTAGAATTATGTAATTATTCAACAATAATATTACAGTCATTCTCTGTCTCTGTCGCTCTCATATATACATACATATATATACACATATACATATATAAAATTCATATTCTAACACGCCTCGCACCCAACGTACTACCTTCAGCAGCAGCACGCATGTGCAGTAAGCTTGTTATCAAGATTTGCTCTTGAAGCGAGCTTAAAATTCTCAAGAAGCAGGATCTTTCGGGTACGAGAAAGGTCTGAACCCTCGCACAATAAATTGCAAAGGTTGTGTACAAACGAGCGTATAATTTACCCATAAAATTTGGTGGCACAATTACACGACAAAAAAATGAACACACTTTTACAGAGAATAGATAAAACAAAAATAGAAACTTTACAATACACAATTCTAACCTATCACAAAATTACAAAAAAGAACTGTACAACTATTAAATCATCTTTCACGTAAAACAGTACAAGGTACGTCTCTCTTTTTTTTCAAATGCCTAAATAATTCGGGATTTCACTTGCTCTACTATCACGCATAACAAAATGTTTCCCACTTTAAGCGATTTTAGTGAACTGTCGCGTTGCTGCGATCGCTTTTTTTCTAACGAAACTGCTGTAGTACAAACGCGCGTGTCTCACAGACGCTGCGTCGCTCGCTGCCAGATGACCTCGCCGATTCAAGGTTGTTTCCGCTCCAACGTTTCGCCGAATTCTTTCCTTGCTGCGTCGACCGTTCGAAGTCCCACGCTGAACCTAGATCCTTCGTACCTACACGCCCTGCCTTCCAGCCAACTTTCGCACGTACGCTTGAGCCTTCTTGGAGTTAATTCGCGCTTCCACTTTCATCTAATTTACTGCGCCCCTTTCGTTTGCGTGCGCGGCCTAACTACTACACTTTTGGCTTGTGCAGTAATAAGGAGCAATATGACTGTGCTGGAATCATTCAGAGTCCTTCTGCGCGAATCTAGGCAACATTAGACTTATTGCCGATTCCAAAATTTACACCACTTTCTATCACTTCGGTAGTCTAATTTCTACGACTCTAGCTCCACGTATTTAAATAAACTCCTACTATAACTCGAGAATACCTGTCCGCTGACCTTGCTGTGATTTAAGCGCTGCCGATGCGTTCGTCGTCGTTGCTGGAATATCAGAGAGAGCTCCCGAAGCATGTTACCGTATTTATGGCTCGACGCTTGAAGTATTGCATTTCTAGGCAATGAGCTCCATCTCGGATCAGGTTTTGTCAGTTTTCCTGTCCCTTTTGAGGCAAATGCTGAGATGGGCTCTTATTTGCCTCCTGAACAGTAATGTAACTTCGCTTCTCTCCACCCAAAGCATCATATGACCTCGTCATACACGATTTGTAATATTTATATGTGGCTCAATAAATATTTATTATTTATTATTATTATTATTATTATTATACTGTTTACATTAGACCAGTTCTTTGAAAAAGTTTTTGCTGCATACAATCCGCTTTGTGAAAGAATATTTTAACTTGTGTTCTTTGGCAATTTTTGGTGCTGAGAGATGAAAAATTTTAGTCTTTTCTCATTTATTATTAGCCATTTGTCTATGGCACCATTTTTGGAATATCCATAATTTTCCTGCAACTCTTTTTCTGCCTTCTTTTGGTCATTATTTATGTATAATAAGCTTCTTGTCATTGGCATATATGTAATAAGAAATCATTTTGGAGTAATTTTTTAAGTCATTCATGAACATTAAAAGAGGGATGGCTCTAAGAAGAAACATCCCTTGTGGAATTCCCCTTTTACAGGTTAATATGGTTTAACTGTAAGAGTTTTCTAGTTTTAGCTCTAAATATGATCTCCTTCTAGATATTTTGAATACGGTCAAAACACGTACTTCTACTCTTCTATGTCTTTTCAGGCCGGGAAGGAAAGAGTTATTCTGTGTTATTCTATTTTTTGGCACACACCATTAGATTACACATACATACAATCTTACGGGTTTGCTTTTGAAATGTTGGTTGCAAATTTTTTAATTCATGATCAATTGGAGTTAACTTTTCCTAACTTTTCATTATAATTCATCTAAACGATTTTTTTCTCTGGTACTCCAAAGTAGGTTGATTTATTGTTTTCCGTAATTTGATGTCCGCTTCTGTATTTTCCAATAAATGGATTAAAATATTCTCTTTTAGCCCTCTGAGATTCTTTTTGATTTTTATATCATTTCTAACTTTTTTTACAATTAATCTCAGCGTGTATCTTTTCGTCTCTTTTGTTTTTAACTAACTTCTCTTCCATTTTTCTAAAAATGTTGCCTTTTGTTATATCAATTCATTTATTTCAGAGTTTATTCCCAGGCGTTTCAAAATTACTTTTTTTCTACTTTTGTTTAGTATTTTAGAGACTATAGGTATTACTGAAATATTGTTTTATTACATAGTACAGATCATTAGCTGATGTCGTAGGCTTCGCGGCAGAGTCATGATTCTTGGGCTTCCGGGTGAACACCCGCGTCGAAGGCTGACTGTGCGACGTTTATTCGACCGATAGTCGCGGTCCTCTTAGGGGAGCCAGATCAGATCTGTAAGGTTTTGAAAGGCTACCCTCATTTATATCATTAGTTCTTTCGTGTAGTTATTTTTTATTTATAAATTAAATTTATTAGTTATGTTGTCAAGAATTGACTTACTTTCTTGTGAAGTTCCTTGAGATTACAATTAGATACATGACTTGCATTCTAGTATGAATGGGATTTATATTTTTGGATTCCACTTGCGCTATATGATCGAATAATGAGCTTACTTCTTTTGCCCTTTCTAATATTTCAACCCTCGTATTCTTTTTAATGCAGTGCACCAATTTCTATCTAGAAAATTATCATTTGTTTGTTTTATACTTTATTACAGGATATCTATATTTTATACAGTTTCCATTAGTAATTTGTTCACATTTTTATCTGAATTTGAAATTTTGTCTAGTCTTGTAAACAGTGAATTTTTGCTTTATTTTGATGGTATATAGAATGCATATATACTTTACTTTTATTTTGTTGTATATTTTTAAGGTTTCGCCCACTATACTTCAAACTCTCAACTATACGCAAATCAACAAGTACAATATTTTGCATATCCGTTACAAATAGCGTTATACCTCCTATTCCTTTCTCTTCTCTAATTTTTACGTATCTATTACAATTGGTAAATGATATTCTAAAGGGCAATGTTCTTTATGACACTGCCTTCACTCCTGAGATCACCTATATGTTGAACATCAATCTCTTTATGCTCTTGCAAAAGTTCATCCCAGTGCTTTGTTATTAAATCTAATGTCGAGAATAATATTAAACTTATTCTTATTTGAATTTATTAAAACTTTAAAATTAATTTATTGATTAATAGATCTTTTTTCCTGAATCTCTGATATTTGTTATGAAGGAACTATTTTTTGACATCTTTTCTTTTTTACTACAAAAATATCTTCTATTTCATCTTCACCGTATTTTTCCCCAGACACTTCTTCACTCAACAGTTTTTTGCATGTTTTTTAACAAGATCGTAATTTTCACTAATGAATTTCCCGCAATTTCTATATTTCGGTCTAGAACGTTGCTGCTCAAGTTCATTTACTTTGGAACTTGCATTATCCATTATTTTCATTTTTTCTTAATTTCTCCTTTCAAATGATTTTCAAGTCTTTTATTTCTTCTATTACCCTTCAATCTTACCTGTTACTAGCAAGTCTATAGGTGTTATAAAGTTTCATTAACATTGACGTTTAGTGAACGTCACTATATGGTGATGTCTAAGCTTCCGAAATTGCGATGAAACTGTCAACGGCTGATACCTGCCAGGGGCAGAGTTGCGAAAATCGCCCCAGGGCTTCAAATAAATGTTCTGATTTTATTGTAAGCGTCTAAACTTATTTCTGCACTTAAATTCTTATTTATCCCACAAGCTTAACATCTGCTTCCTTCACTCACCGTTCAGTCGTACGACATCCAAAATATAAATGAAATTATCCTTCATGTATAAAAAGTAAATATTTCAAGTTTTCGTAATCAAGAATCTATTATAGACCGGTTGACAAACCCACAAACAAATTGTATCAGGACGGATCGGTCACGGTATTTAAAATTATGGCATGTAAATAAAAATATCGAAGAATATAGTATATTTTTTGTAAACTAATTGCCAAACAGTTCGAGAAAAATCTGCCAGAACAAGGATCGTGCTACAAATCTTTGCTAATGGATTGTGAACACTGTCAAAATATTTATTTATCTATTTATTTGTTTTTTGTTTCCGGCGCGTCAGTAGCTCTGGTCCTTAAATCCCATAAGTGTAGGGCGCGGTTTTATCGGCGTGATCTTCCCTCGCTGCATTGCGAGATCCGGCGCCACCTACCAGTCACGATAAATGTTTTCCCAACAATACGGGCGTTTCTTTGTGGTGCTTCATGAAAACGGCTTAAAAAATTGGTTCTCCTTATTGAATGTTCGACCTGGTGCCAATAACTACCCGGTAGAAATCCATATTTTTATATGTATGTATGTATAATATTATATATTATTATATATATATAATATATATATATTGTATGTATATATATATTATATATATATGTATGTATAATATATATATATTAATATATATATATATATATATATATATAATATATATATATTCTAGCTAACCCACCTACACCCAAATAACCACCTTCAGCAGCAGCACGCTGAACCGTAAGCGAGTTATCAAGATTTTGCCCGTGAAGCGAGCTTAAAAATCTATGGAGCAGATCTTCAGGATGCGAGAAAGGTTTGAACCCTTGAGTTTTACCCACCTGGTAGATCTCCCCACCGAGCACCGCCCCAGCCGGGACAAGCTCTAAGCTCCCGACCGGTTTCCCGACAAGTGCGTAGTAGTGTAGAGCATGCACGTGTGAGGGAATGAGGTAGAAAGATCGCGCGTGGTCCATGGCACTTTGATTGGTTCCGTTACGGTATTCCCGTGGTATCGATCAGAGAAACCACAGAAAACTACCTATCAGAGCAGCGACCAACTGAAATTTTTCTCCATGTTTTCTCCATTTTTCTCCAAGTTTCATGTGTAATTAATTTTGTCCCCTTCCAATAGTTCACTTAAGATTCAGTTCACATAATTCATTTTTGCCAACATTTATTTTCAGTCTTGAAGCACTTCTGGAAAGCAGTTTTCGTATGGCGTTTAGCTCCTTCAGCGATTCTGCTTTTTATTTCTTCATATTGGCAAAATGACTTCCTTTCAAGAGATTTTAAACTTTTGGAATATTATGAAGATACAAGGCACCATGCCAGGCGAATTTGGAGCTGGGGAATCTAAGGGTGTTGTTCTGGCTCAAAAATTGACGAACATCGAATTAAGTGCGAATAATTGTTTTTCCCACAAAATACGGGCGTTTTCTTGTGTTGCTTCATGAAAACGTCTTAAAAATTGGAGTTCTCCTTATGTAAGTTCGACCTGGTGCAATAACTACCGGTGAAATCCATATTTTCTAATATGTATATGTATATATATATATATTATATAATATATATATATATATATATATATATATATATAGTGACGTCATGGAATTTGCAACCCCATAACATCACAGTCTAGTACCTGTGAACACCCACAAGCAGCGGAAGGGAAGCATACGCGGCGGAACAGTGGCTCTTAAAACGCGCAACCTGTTATCGTTGATCGTACTAGAGTGCTCGAACTAGCGAGCAAGCGTTTTTCCCGTGGAGGGTTGAAAGAGGAGAGCAAACCCATCTGAAATTTCCC
>BOPP01000130.1:2873194-2895400 GCA_017312745.1 Gryllus bimaculatus
ATATATATATCATGACGTCATGGAATTTGCAACCCCATAACATCACAGTCTAGTACCTTGGAACACCCACAAGCAGCGGAGAGGTAGCATACGCGGCGAAACAGTGGCTCTTAAAACGCGCAACCTGTTATCCGTTGATCGTACTAGAGTGCTCGAACTAGCGAGCAACGTTTTTCCCGTGGAGGGTTGAAAGAGGAGAAGCAACCCACTCGTTGAAAATTTCCCAAGCGTCGAGCCATAAATACGGGTAACATGCTTCGGAGCTCTCTCTGATATTCCAGCAACGACGACGAAACGCATCGCAGGCTTAAATCACAGCAAGGTCAGCGGACAGGTATTCTCGCATTATAGTAGGAGTTTATTTAAATACGTGGAGCTAGAGTCGTAGAAATTAGACTACAGATGATAGAAAGTGTGTGTAAATTTTGAATCGCAATAAGTCTAATGTTGCCTAGATTCGCGCAGAAGGACTCTGAATGATTCCAGCACAGTCATATTGCTCCTTATTACTGCACAAACCAAAAGTGATAGTATTAGGCCCGCGCACGCAACGAAAGGGGCGCAGTAAATAGATAAAGTGGAAGCGCGAATTAACTCAAAAGGCTCAAGCGTACGTGTGAAAGTTGCTGGAGGCAGGGCGTGAAAATGTGACGAAGGATCTAGGTTCAGCGTTTTACACCTGCTAAATGAGAGGTAAAACGCTTGATGAGAGCGGATCATTGCATCCTACAGCAAAGAGACAATTACTCTAGCTAACAGGCAAATAAAACATTTTTATGAAAATTATTCAAATACAAGGTAAACTAATGTTATTTATATGTCAGTAAAAAAATAAATATTATTTTCCTTTTGATGGTAGTATAGTTCTCTAATACAATAGAATATGTTAGTCAGGCCAGAAAAGATTTCACTTTTTACTTACAACTTTGTGCCCGATTTTAATTGATTTAAATTGTCGTTTGGACAATTTTCTTTCACGAGTCAAAATTTGATAACGCCGCTATCCGTTCATGGCGTGCTGCTTGTGAAGTGGTTAGTTTTGGGTTTGTATGGTGGGGTTAGCTAGAAATTAATTATAATAAGAACCGAAATCAATTTAATTATTAATAGCGTTATCTTTAAGAAGTTATAGAACTTACTACCCGATATATATATATATATATATATATATTGTGGCGTTATGGGATTGTGCAACCCCACAACACCACCGTCTCGTATATGTGAACACTACGGAGGCAGCGAGGATATCAGGCGCGGAAAGCAAAGGTTCATAAACGCGCGGCCTGGTATCCATTGTCCGTACTAAACGAAGGCGAACTAGCGAGTAACGATTTCCTTGTGAAGGGTTGAGAGAGGGGAAGCAGCCCCACCACTGAGAATTTCCCCAGGCGTCGGACGATAAATACGCGAACCCGCAAGCGGAAGCTCTCATTTCTTGACACCACTCGTCGAGTAAGCAGCTCTTCTCTTTGGGTTCCCGATCGCCGAGCGAGTAGCATTTTCATCACCGCTCGCCGAGCCAACACTTACGTTAACATTAGTTTTGATATTGTTTGCCGCTGCAACGACTACTAGGTAGGAGTATTCGGCGTCGAACAGACGTTCTAGTCAGTCGTCCGCGAGATAGTGCAGATTCAGTAAAGTATTCCTTCAATTAACGACACGGGAAGTAAATGTTACCCGTTGTGAGAGAAGCATTGAAAATTCGGGTTTAGCAAAGTATAAGTGGCAACGAGCGAGGAAGTTGCACGAGTATTCAGTGAAGTGCAAGGGACATTTTCGCAATGTGGGCGTAGTCAGAGTCGCCGATAGCAGTCGAGGAAAAAGAAGAGGCCGACTAGGAAGAAGAACGGAAGAGGACGCAAGAAGACAGCGTAGATGGCAGAGGCGAATCCCGTTTCTAACGTCGTAGAAGCTGGGACCGAGTGACGTCGACGCAGAGACCAGCGCACGACCATCAAGGCCAAAAGTGGGAAGTCCACGAGGTAACGGTTAAGGCGCGGAAAGTAGGTCAAGTTCACGTCGGCAGGGAAAAACTGGTATAGGGAAGTGTTAAGAAACTGAGGACACGGGTGGCAACGAATTGCAGGATTATAGTAGGAGACATTTTGATGCGCTATTGCCTGCATAAAATATTCTACTTAGGACATTTATTATTCTGCTATTTTCAGACACAGTCAAATTGTAAATGAGAGTAGTGCACTTGCACACATTTTGTTCTTTGCATGTAATATATTGAAGCAGGAGATTGTAAATTGAAATTTTGGTTTCATGTGCAATGTAATTAGAATAGCATAAATTTAGATATAATTAATTTTCCAAGGGAATTCCCAGTGTAGATTAGGGTAATTATTTCAGAGTATCAATTTTGATGTAAATTATATTTGTTCATTCATATGAGTTTGTGTCGTTAATGTTTCTATTTGTGTTTTGATCATTCTTTGTAAAAGTGTGATTCTGTATTCTTGGTTTAGAGAATTGAGTAATAAACAATGACTGCTGCAAAAAAACCTCAAATTTTTTTTTTCGAACAAAAAAAGCGGTTTTTTTAAAAAATTTGGGTGGACCCCCCCCTGAAAAAAAAATACCGCCGAAATAAAAGAAAGGATGGAAATCTTCTTTTCCAAGTTTGGTACACTAAATTAAAAAAAACTTCCCCCTTCTAAAATTTGGGTGGGTGGTATCCCAGAAATCCCAACGGTTTTAATGGATCCTTGTTTAACCGAGGAAAATTTTTTTTGGTTTTTTAACGGTAAATGCCCATCTGTCGCATTTGTCTGTGAAACAATGTTAAGCGGCCTATCCGGGATGGCATTTTGCTTAATTTTGGGTATATATATAATATATATATATATACACACACACACACAACACCACATCAGTGTGTGGTGTGTGCGCGCGCGCGCAGTTGCTAATGATACATATGCATTCGTTCAATAATGGCGCCATCAATTAGGTAAATATTGGTGTTGTTTGAGGATAGTGTTGGTAATAGTTTTTGTTTTCAACAAGAATTTAATTCTTCGATTTTTTAAAATTGAAATTTCAATTTTTTCTCGACAGCAATTGATAGGCTAAAAAGATACAGATGATATATCGTATGTTAATATTTTGATAGTAATTTGAATGTAAAATTACGCTTGCTGTCATGTGGATTTTAAATTCAACGGCAATATTCGCTGTAGCAGCTTTGCAACTGTTTGCATTTAGGGAAGGTGGCCTTCGCAGCGCAATTGTTGGCGAGAGAGGTTTAGCGAAAACCACCTTCCCCAAGAGCGCAGATGCCAGGGCTGCTACAGGAAATATTGCACGTGAATTTAAAATCACATGCTAGAAAGTATAATATTATTCTGCAAAATATTAACAATAAGTTACATCATTGCATTCCCTATTATTATGATATATCTATGCAAGTAAGAAAAATATTCGGTTTCAATTTAAAAAAATAAAGGTGATTAAATTTCTCGAAAACTAAAAATATTCAACGATACCTCTCCGCCATGTTACTTGCCCCATGATTCCCACATTGTTGAAGCGAAATCTGCAATTTGATATTTGAACCGCTTAAGAAGTTTGGGGGGGGCCATAGTTTGTGGTGACTGTATAGGCTCTCATACTCACACTCACACTCTCCACACTATTCACTCTCACTGACAATAGAGTGAAGAGAATGTATGAGCAGGGAGAGTGTGTGGAGAGGGGAAGAAGTCTGGTCTAGAGAGAGGGAGTGTGGTAGAGAGAGAGAGTCTGTAGAGGGAGTGTGTGTGTTGCACAAAAACACCACTCACTCACTCACACACACACACAAAACCATGCATTTACTACAGCACCAAAACACATACATACACAAAAGCACAAGCACGGAACGCAAGAACTCATTCTTGTGTCAATCATCTGTCATTTTCATGCGAACAGCACTGTAAATTTCGAAGGACCCTACGTCTTTGAATATAAACATTTCCTTCGGAAAAAAAGGCTCTCCCATTTTTGTTAACTTTGAAAAATGGTTCAACATTCAATAACTTCGTTTTTTAATTGTGCCAATAAAGTTATTTCTAATTCACCTTTTATTGTTTTATTTACTTACTATGTTAAAATATGTCATTTGTTAAATAAAAGTTTAAATGAAAACAGAGTCCACAGAGGATGCCAGATATGAGTAGCCCACCTCTATGTGAATGAAATGAAAGCTGCCTACCACAGGTGGCTATGATTGTTTCATTCTTTGCACATATTATTTGTGTTAACAGGATAGAATCAGCTTTTTGCAGTAACCATCTCTTTAAACAGAAGAAGAATCTTTGTTTCCTAACTTGCCCATTGGAAAAGTTAATGCTTGTTTGCACTCTTAAAGTAAACATAATAAGAAATTCAGATCCTTGAATTCAAAATGATCCTTCAGTTGTCAATTGTAAAATTCAAATTATTACTGATGTATTTTCATTTTATTGGATAAATTAATTGCTTAAGTGGAGGAATAGGAATTATTTATAGCTAAATTTGAAAGGCTGAAGAAATTTGAATAAAAAGTGACAACTGACTTCCCAGACTGTTGGGCGAGGTGCAAAGTGGACATCCATAAGCCTATTTGAATAACCCCTATTTTTTGCACCTCATGTTTAGAAGCTAGTTTTCCTTGCCCATGACGTTGAATATCCCAGTTTACACTAACCAATGGTTTTTACTTCAATGACATTTTTTGAACTTGGTATTTTTGAATGAATACAAAATTACTGTCCTCAAGTAACTCCGCAATTATTAAACAATTCAATTAATTAAATCATTAGTATTAACAAACTGATTTAAAAAGCATAATTACCATCTACATATGTGACATATATACTCAAACAAACAACATTTTAGACTATCAGATGAAAACTACAAAGCAGTTGTACACTAAATTTTGCTATTGAACAGTATTTCGTCATGCAACATTGACATGAACCATACAATCTATGGTTTCATTCATTTTTTAACAAAAATTTTGAACTTCTATTTTTCTCATCTTGCAAAATCCAAAGGGCAGCACGTTAAAGAAAGGATATTGTTTTTGAACTTTTATTTATTACAACACGGGCAAGCTCTTTTTTTATTTTGAAAGATTTAACAACCGTTTGCCATTATTGTGAAAGTTATTATGAGAGGCATGAGAAAAATACATTATGCTACCATTTTAATAAAACAATACTTTCCTAATAGGGAAACAACCACAACTTTTCATTTTTCTGCACTTCCTCAAATAATCAAAATAATAGTGACATTTTTCTACTAATGTTCAAAGATTCTTACTTTCCAATTAAATTTGAAAAACTGGCTTTATCATTAGTAAAATAAACTACATGATTCGCTGGTTCAGATAGCCAGATCATTAAGGCAGTAGTGCCTATGGCAATCTTGCAACCAAAGGATCGCGAGTCAAGTCCTGCCTTGTACTTGGATGGTTGTACTTGGTGGTTCTCCTATCATCCCATAATTCATGTCCACCTTCACAGTTTCCATAACATTAAATGCAATATGGTCGCTAACAATCCTAGATGTTGATGGGAACCTTAAAGAAACCAAATCTGATTACCTGCCTTACTAGAGTTTGCCTGTGTATTTATGTAATTGACCTATCTGATTCCCTCAAGCCATATAACTTCCTTCAAATCCAAGCCAATGATGCTGCCTAGATGCATTACATCATTTTCAGATAAAAATACCACATTCAGCCTTTAGCGTGCCAACAAATTAGGGACAGGCCGCCTAATACTTTGGCTCATGAACTCTTTCTAATATTTTTCTTGGGTATTCAAATTAGCCTCATCAAAATTTGGGAGCAATCACTACCAGTAGTTGAAAAGCTTTAATGGTACGTAAACCTAGCCATACGCAATAATACACACAAACGTTTTATATACTACAACCTAGCCAATATCCTGTTCTCAAATCCATTCTACTATTAACCATCTCCACTCCTTCTGTGAGTCCACACCAAAAGTGCATCTCTTTTTGGTTTTTTCGCAAATGGTAAAAAAAAAAACTGTAAAATCTGTACAGCAGACACTCTGTGAAAGAAGTCTAGCGAATTTTGAATGGTCAGACGAAGAACAGGCCTGATGGACCGAAAAGTCCCTCACGAAAATTATGGCATTACTATGGTTCAAGAATGATTGTGTGGAACATACGCATACATATATTTACATTGGTTTTATAATTTAAAAATTATTTATAATATTTTTGATTGATGATCAATGTTCCAAGACAAGTCAAGATACTTTTGGTTATTAATTCCAGTCAGTTACATGTTTTATGCTTGGGTTTGTGGTGGTTCCCAAATTTGGCTGGTGTCAACCCCACCATCAGCTTTCTGGATTTTTGACCCTCACTATATCTCCGCACCCAACGAGTCACTGATCCACACTGGAACAAGTTTGTAACTCCTAACAATGTGCAACAAGTGTGGTTGCAAATGTAAGTGTGGGTGGGGTGTAAGGGAGAGAAAGGAACAATGAATGGAGAAGGAAGATCATATCTGGTCTGAAGACCACTCTTTGGTAATTACCTGACATTCACACTGAAAACAGTTAGGAGAAAATGGAAACTGCTAACCAAAGCAGCAGACCACCTCTTTCAGATGGAGGCTGAAGTACAAGTGGTGGCTTATAAATACGATAATTATCATTAATTCATTCAAACCCTCTAAAATTCCCAAATATTGTAAAATTCAAAATATTTTTCTAACATGTTCTGCACCTCCAATATTTAAACAAGAATTTACTTTCATAATGCAATTTTCCTGCAATTCTAGATGCTTTCAAATGATGTAATTAATTTTTTTTACAAATATGAATTTGTTGAGTAATAACATCAATGGAAGGAAACTTTAAGGTTTGCATGCAATTCTCAGTACATTTTTATCTGTTCAACGTAATATGAGAACGGAACAGGCTGAAGCGTGTTTGAGAATAATTGGATCCATACACATAGTTTGTGGAAATAACAATCCACATGTGTTGTGAAAAATAGGGCCTGCACGTAACAGGGTATAAGTATGGTAATAAAAGAGAGCTTAAGGTCAAAAATGAGATGATAAGAGCCAATCAACTAAATAAAGTTTCTAATTTCATGAATTTATGTGACAGTAAAAATTCACCTGAGGTCACGAAATTCTCTTCTTTCAAATGATAAAGTAGAGCTTACAACAATTTAGTAAACAATCCATTTTAGGTTTTAACAATACTATTATCTTTCTAATTTAATAAATATAGTGATTTTAAGATTAATACATAGTAGGATTACAGCACTAACTGCATTTGACATTTTAATGAAAATATGAAACGGTGTTTCCAACCATATATATTTTCAGAAAATTTTTAACATCTTTTAAAATTAATTAATTTGTGAGTTTTTAAAAAAGAAAAATATTTTTAAATGAAAATTAGTAAGTTCTTTGACTTGATTTACCTCAAACTTCTTTCATCGAGAAACCTTCCAATATATTTAATTTAATACCTGTAAACCCAAGAAAAAAATTCAAATATTTACAGTTTGATAAATTCAGATTTTTGTTTTTGTTCTTGTTTCTTCAAGAAAACCCAGAATTTCAATGGATGAAACATTACATTTATAATGATTTTCAGTCAATCATAATTTGTCCACGTGCTTGAAATCTTTCACCAAAAAGCCACGTCCAAATCAACCTACAAAAAAATGTGACCACATCTCATCAGCATCGTAATGTTCAGAGTGAAGAATCGAAATGAAATACATCCAAATAAAAAATCTTGATCGCATCACTGAGGATCAGTGAATGAAATGTCTGTGAAGACGTAAATAAACAAGAAGAATTCACTGTGATTTTATTCAGTGAACAGACATTGTAATTTTGTAGAAACACAGAATTACAATACATCATCTAATCTACAATCCTTTAAACTACTTCACAAAACATACAATATCTGAATTACTAGAGAAAGCCTGAAGCCTAATAAATATGTTTCAATAAAACAAGTAACATTTCATGGACCCTGTTTTACTTAGCACTGGGAAGTGGATTACTGATGTGGTTGTAGGCAACTGCTCCAGTGCTCCTTTACTCTCCAATTGCAAGTTTGGATAAGCGTCTTGCTCAAGTTCAAAAATTGACAGACTTGGCAATTTTTATTCACGAAAGCCGTTGTCAACTGGTGTACAAGTTGAAACGTGTAACAACATACGATCGCTGGGATTGTGTAAAATGTAAGTGAATTGCAAAGTTTATGCATTTATTGCTCCCAAGTGTAACATCGGCATTCAAGAAATGTGAATGCAATTTCATTGGTTTTCATGAAGTTTGCCTGTTCATTCTCTGTTGTATATCAGAGAGTTATTGCAGAATTCCATCTTATTAATCAAACCAATTACCTTATTAAACCTTGGTTAAGTTTTTCTTTCTCAGTTTAGAGAATTGTTTTTTAATTTTCTGCACTCTCCTCAGAAGTACCAAAAAATTCTGGCCATTTTTGCAGACTGTTACACCCGGCAAGTTCTTTAATCATTGAAAGACAAGGTTCCAAGGGTTGGTAACTTCTACATTTTTAAAAATTTCAGTGTCCTAAATGGACTATACACTTGTTGAATGTGCCATATTTTTAATCCATAAATAAAAAATTAAAATAAAATCAGTAAAAACAAGCAGAAACTATTCACGCACCTGTCACAAATTCTATCTCAATCAAGTGCTGGGATTTCGCTGGAATCATGTTTTCACACTGTTCGAATTGCAGAGTAAACAAAAAAGTGGCCGATGTTTGCCATATTTAGAACAAGGAAACTGGCCTTATGGCATTATACACAATTTCACTTGTAGAAGCAAATTAATGAACAATTTCTTGCCAGAGCAAGCTAGCATAAAGCAGCACGCTAATATGATTGTTGGAAGTGTGTTTCTGAAAGGCAATTAGCAAAATCTTTTATAAGGCATTCATTTAGAAAATTACGAATGGAAATTGTGATAAATACATGAGAAATCACGCACAAAAAGAGCCAAGACAAAGATTTTACATGAAACTCTGGTCTTAATCTAAATCATTAGACAAATTTGAAGAATTTCGAAATTTCAAGCCGCTCAACTAAATATTCCCGCCCCCTTTCTTTAAATAGCAATTGAAAAAATTTAAATTCCATTTTATCACATAAATTTTATTCAAAGTGTTGCTACACAAAAGTTACACATTTGAAACTAACTTTGCATTATTTCAATTTATCACCTACGAATTAAGCATTGATAAACATGCATTTAAAACCAATTATCAGATATTTCACATTTACATCAATTAATGTTAATATGCTGGTATACTTAACACACACTATGCCTTACTACTATGCTGCAAATATTCAACTTTTGCTATCATATCAAATGACATTTTCTATTACTAAAGTTCAAATACTGGTGTATTGTGTCGCTGTTCAATATGAACAGGACCTCATATAGTGTAAATACAAATTGTATATATAAAATACACAATTAAAATAATTTAGATAAACTTTCAAACTATGCAACAGAAACAGTAGATTTTGAAAATCAGCCATCCCATTGGCTATCATTTAACATAAATTATCTTGCAATGAAATAAAGCAAGTAACTACATGAAGGCGCATAATACATAAAAACCAATCTCTCTCAAAAATACAATGGAAAGACGTTTATGGATAACAAGATAAGTAAAAAGTTTGCCATAATAATTGCATTTTTTTAGATTTAAAATAATAAATTATAAACGAAAAAATATTTTGGTCATGCCCCTTTTTCTTCCCCTCTTTAATGGGGTACATTATATATTTTTTCTATTTTGAACGGAATACTGAAATTTTAGGTCCTCACATAAAATAACAAAATTTTATTTAAGTGCAAATTGATGCCCCTAATACCTTCTCTGTGCTAACCAATGCTAAAAAATACAATATGCATTCAATGCAAACTATTTCAATTGTCAGTACACAGAATAGTCAGAATGGCATCATCTGCTCTAATAACATACTTTGTTTCCACCCCCCTTATGGACATTCATTATTATCAGGCGTTAATCCCAAAGCACACTAAAAGATAACCTCTTGCTAGAAAGAACTCCTCGCATTTCACATGAAACTTGAAATCTTCAGTGCCGCCATCTAAACGAAAACTTCTTCCCTGGGTGTTCCTACTGCCATAACCAAATACGTCATTCATGGCAGCTCGAGGACAGTATTTTCTGAAACAGAAATATAAAACCATTTTTAATTATCTATTAGTTTTCGCATTGTTACTTGCATTAAAATATGAGATCAGAGAGAGTCATATTCATTTGTTTTTCTCTACAAGCAAAGATTAATACCTAATAACACAAGAACAATTTACTACCAATATGAATCTTTTAAAGAATATCAAAAAACAAGATTTTAAAAGAAGAACTATCATCTAGAATGCATAGCATATGTTATTAAAAAGGAATCATAATTTCAAAGAGAAATCAGAATTTCAGTGAGATCAGGAAGGATTTCTAAGTGTACTAGGAATAAAGCAGTGTTATTTACAAAGCAACAGAAAGAAAAGTCAGAGCAAACAATATATCAGGAAAAAGAATTTACTATCTTTACAATCATGTTTCTTGATATTTGATCTCTCCTGACTTGCCAGTTATCTTATAAGAAATTATCAGAAATACTGGTTCCACTGACATGGGCATGAAGCCTCTGATTGTCTCCTGATACTTATGAGCTCAATTATCTCACTTTCAAATTATTTGAACACTTTGTTTTATACTTGTTGATAGTTTTCTACTACCTACTTATATTAACCCATTTCTAGCAACCAGTGTCTTTTGGACAGTGACTCTTCTGCAATTAACATATTCCAAACCAAAAAAAGTTTCTATCACAGCTTCTTGGCAAATTGTTTCAGTGCTTTCATGTATCTGCAAGCAATATTTATTATTTTGATCATCACACAACTATCCAGTGGAACAACGCTATAAACTGAATTTGAGCAACAATGAAAAAATTGATCTTTATTTGCTTGTTTATTGTAGGAGGTCAAGATATCATGTCAGGTGCTTAAGAGTTACTCGGAAATGCACATGGTCCCAAATCACACAAGGACAGATCTGTGCATCATTTCAGCTGTCAGAAAGAAAATGACAGAACAATAAAGTTCTCTGTAGCAAATATCTTTCCTTAAAAACAAAACTACTTGTACTGATAATAGAAATTATTAAATATTTAGCTGTGGAGAAATGCAAGAATAAAGCATTTATATACATATTAACGAGGCTCAAATTCTGATGAACTGTCATCTTTTCCTTGTGAATTCAAGACACATGCCTAAAAATTGTAAATGCATGATTATAACGAAGTGTATGTGACAATTATGTAAGTTATTAGGGCATTTTTTGTCAGTTTTCCCATTTTTCAATTTTCTGGTCTTTTTTCTGACAGCTTAGCGACATTGTCATTTATCGCATTTTCTTTTCAAGGTTTTGTCAGTGAACATTTCATATAGTTACAAAGATGCCACTAAAACCGAGTTTTATTGTATCATAGTCCATGACAAAATTCACACATCAACGCATTGGACTCTGTTTTTCAAAACTTTGAAATTTACACTAATTTTCGGTTATTACTCAACCTTTTCAAAACTGATGCTTGGAAGATCAGAGCTAAGGATTACATTTCTCTAGAATTAAAGATTTTATTTCATATATAATGTAACGTACATACATTTTTATTTTAAATATTAAAATCCATTGAAATAAATAAAACATCCTTACAAATTTTATACTAATTATTAAAAAATGCTGTCATTTTTCTTATTGCTAAGTTATTTTATAGGTCATTTCATAGAATTTTTAGGTTATCAGAATCGGAGACCTGCACATTATATTGCATAGCTAGCAGATACTATTGCCTAGGGGAAATTCCTTAAAAAACGACAAAATAACTTTGAATACTAAATAAAATGACAGTAAATCTGAGAAAAAAAATCTATAAGATTCCTTATGTTAGTTCACAGCACGACCGCAATACCCAATCAAAGTAGATTTCTGTTCCTTGTGTTACTCTCCTCAGTAGATCATGAAAAATTCACATAAAATACCGTTACAGACCAGACTATAATGTTAAGCAAACTCTTTCAACCACACAGGGAACTTTCAGGAAAAACGAGGAAGAAAGCAGAAACATTTAAGCTGACATCAATATTGCAACAACCAATTTTAAACTTAAATCTTAATAATCTAAGCTTACCACGTTCTTCACCATAATTCCCTGCAACGTACAGCAGGAAAAAGAAATCACATATGCAGGATCAAGGACAAAATTGATAAGTGATTTCAGCAAAGCTTTGAAATACTTAAAAAATATTTACCCAACGGGTCCATGTGCGTTAGAAGTTGAACATCAAATTTTCTTTTGTGAATTCTTGTAATGCGGGGGTACCACACAGCAGCTTGCCAGATTAATTTGGATTATGCTCGGCTTGACTGTTAGAATAAACAAAATGATTCTTAAACGAGCCATGTTAATTTACTACTCAGGTTTCACATGCTTGTCACAACCAGCTACTTACATTGGCCCAACTATGGAGTGCCACAAATACATCAGTTTCCAAATCACTAACACAACCATACACAAAATTTTTTGACTCTTTGCATATTCTTCTAGAACTGTCCATAACTGTTGAAGATGCAAGATAGTAATTCATTACTGTTGTTTTGTTCGGATACGCTAGCACTAGAGAATCTATAAAGGGGGTTCTTAGAGCTGCAAACACTGCAAACATAAGAACTATTATAATATATTCAGAATATACTTAAGATCAAGTTAAAAAAGTATTGAACTTACTGCATTCAATGCTTCCCGTAAGTACCTTCTTTGAAGAGAAGATACAAAAACTTTAACACTAATTTTCAGCCCTTTCCTGTCTTCGGAATCCAGTTTAGCAGCTAGGTCATCTTCATTTCGGTAAACCTACAGGCATAAAAATTGAATAGTACTCATTGGCATTAACATACAATTAATGTGTGGTGCACAGTATCAACATATGTACATATTTTCACATCATTACATAATGTTGTGTAATTTCTACGAGGGATTAAATTACCTGAATTGTATCTCTCCAGTCTGGTCGTGGCTTGCCAGTTCTTTAAAGTAACCTTTAGGCTCTCTATCAACTGCAACAAAATAATGATATGATTTGACAATTAAGTAATAAGATGAGAATGATGTCACTCAAAATGTAATGAAATTGCAACCTCATTGCGGCCTTGAATGCATCATACGTCTCAGGATGAATGCTTAATGAAACCGCTAAGCTATATGTAAAATAATTTAATCTCCTTTCTTACCTCATCTGTTGGATTTTGTCCTGCTTTTTTTCTTTATTTCGTTTACGCTGAGAATGTTTCCCAGTGTTGACACAGAGTTTCTTCGCGAAGGTGGAATGTTCTTCAACATGCCGTCACAGTATTCGAATTTCACAATTCCTACGTTTACACGTCGTCCATAGCACAGTTAATCGATTACTGAAAAGTAGTCGACAAGGCGGCTCTCTATATAGCAAGATTTGGAAATCGATAGTCGAAGTTGATTCGATATTCAAAAGTCATTTTCCATGCTTCTTTCATCATGATGTCAATTATTCTTAAGGATCCTAGTCATGATGCCTTGCATTCCTGCTCCAGTAAAGTATTACAAGACACTCAACAATATTGAGTAAAGTATTATGATGTCCCCCAAAAAATTGGCAGGCCATATTTTGCTAGTCTACATCCCTGACAGATATTGTAAAATATGATATTTCTGTTAAATGAAGTTCAACATGGAATATCCCTATTTGGGTTATTTTACTCAGAAAGAAGCATTCATCCTATTGGCCTTGATCATTATCTTTATCGTTGTCTTCTCCTTTCTCGGCTTCCTACTTTTTTTCTTTTCTTCTTCCTTCTTCTTTCTTGATTATTCCTCTCTTCTTCCTTCTTTCTTCTTCCTTCCTTCTTCCTTTTCCTATTCTTCTCTTCTTCCTTCTTCCTTCTTCTTCTTCCTTCTCCTTCTTCTTCTTCTTCTCCTCTTCCTTTCCTTCTTCCTTCTCCTTCTTCCTTCTTCCTTCTTCCTTCTCCTTCTTCCTCTTTTCCTTCTTTCCTTCTTCCTTCTTCTTCTCCTTCTCTTCCTTCGGTTCTCTTCTTCTCTTCTCTCTCCTTCTCTTCCTTCCTCTTTACCTCCTCTCCTCCTCTTCCCCTTCCTCCTTCCTCTTCCTCCCTCCTCCTTCCTCCTTCCTCCTTCCTCCTTCCTCCTTCTCCTTCTCCTTCTCTTCTCTCCTCCTCCTTTCTCCTTCCTTCTTCCTCCATGTTTTTCCCTTGCTTCTCTCCTTCTCCGTCTCACTTAATTCAATTGAGATTGGTGATCAGCGCGAACCGCTATGTCATAAGCCCCGTAGTGGATCATGTTTTCCTCGTGAGGAGGCTGTGATTCCCCCCACCCCTGGATGCTGAGATTCGGAGCCGAGGCGTGCAAGCGGGGTTATCCTAACAGGTATCTCTCACCAGTTTGGCACCGCTTCAGCAGAGACAATATCTAAGCTCACTGACCCAGTCCCCCGATAATGTGTGATAGTGAGTGCATGAAGTGAAAGAGTTATGGGGGAGGATAGGACAGGGAAACGATAGAAAGATCGCGCTGAGGTCCATGGCCCGTTTGTAGGATACTGCCCGGCATTCTCTTATATGTCGGAGAAACTACGAAAACACCGATCAGAGTAGCCGGCCGCTAGAATTCTGCAGACAGCGACTGAATTCGACCTAGTTTCTCCAGCCAGTGTCCAAAATCCAGCCACCGTGCGGAACTCGAACACTAGGACCTCCTGGTCAGAGAGAACCTGCAGTGACATTAGTTGATGCCCTGAGTCTTTATTGCCTGGCTCCTTGGATCTGTTTACAACCATAGCACTCTGCAGAGCGTCTCAAATGTTAACAAGTGCTGTGTCCCACTAACCAGTGCATCAATCGCGACTGAGGTGTTCAGGCATCACTAAGTTACTTCAGTGTTCGAGTTCCAACAATGGAATGATTTTCCACAAATACTAGGTATCTAGGTCGAATTCAGGCGTGGTCTGGAAGAGAATCCTAGTGGCGGCTGTTCTGATCGGTATTTTTCTGGTTTCCCAATCAACACTAAGCGAATGCCGACACTCCTTACAAACAGGTCTCGGACCGCGCGCGATTTTCTTGTTCTATCTTGACCTCTTACACTCACACACATATATCACCACATAAGCCGGGAGACCGTCGGAGCAGCTTAGAACTTGTCCCAACTGGGACGGTGCCCCACTGGTGGGAGATACCTGGACCTGACTTGCTTTCGCTTGGCTTTCGGCTTGGCTGAGAAAATTAGACATTTTCCCTTCCGAGTTAAAGAGAAGTTATTAGCATCAATACATGAACTGCGATTTATTTTTTTTGTATTACTAAACAAATAGTAACCTATTCCAGGCTCTACATCTACCAATACTAGCAAACTTGAACTCAATAAACGTGCGCATAGTGAAGCTACATTTATGTCTAGAGGAAACACATGGGGCCATTTGAGCATTTGCTCAATGGATCAGGGAAACTGGGGTAAAACCTGATCGAGATGGCGATCATTGATCCAGAAGCCAAGTACTATTACTTGCTACAGGCAATAAATCATTTTTAAATTATTCAAACAAAGGTAAACTAATGTATTATATGTCAGTAAAAAACTAAATATTATTTTCCCTTTTGATGGTCCAGTAATAGTCTTCTAAATACATAGAATCTGTTATGCAGCGAAAAGAATTCACTTTTAACTTACTTTGTGCACGCGATTTTATCTGTTTAATTGTCGTTTGACATGTGTTGTAAAGTAACGTGTAAGTAAAGCCAAAGTATTGGTGTTGTAAAGCAAAGTTGTATATGTGGATTTAATTAAAATGATCTGTTGATACTTGTCACTCCGATGGAATTGTGATTTCTACGAAGTGGGTTTGTATAAATATTAGAATTCTCTACAATGACAATTTCAATATTAAATTTCGTATCATGACAGATACAAGGTTGGCAACGCGGTGCGGGCAGGCCTGGATGTAGAACGCAGAAAAGATTCCATGAAGCGAGTACGCGGGGCGATGGTTTTCAATTTTGGTAGACATCCGATAACCGTTGAAATAACGACACGCATTAATAACTTTTCGTACCCTAAACTTATAGAACCCTAAGCGGTTGAAACAGTAATTTCTCCTCTGAACAAAAAGAAAGCCAGAAAAACTCTAGAGTGCGTCTTTAACCCCTATTGGAATATGTTAAAGTTGCACGCCAGTTAGCTTTAAAGAAAATCAGTCAAAGTTGAGAAAATCAATCTCAAAGTAAAGTTTCATTATTTTTCTGCGTCCGTCTTCAATACACAAAACGCCAAGGCAACACGCTAAAAGCTGAAGGTTATATTCTTTCGTTATTTGTAGATTGATAAAAAAATTAACCAAGTCCAAAATACGTTGAAAAACAGTTTTTAATCAAGTTGAATTAACAAATTAATTTACTTGTTGAAACAACGTTTGGTGGAATGTCCTTTCACAATCTTCGGGTTTTACAATGAGGTTACATGCGTTCAAATTCAGCCATGGCACAGCGCTTCATCGAACGACCAGGGTTAAACGTTGTGGAAGTGGTCATCAGTCACGGCTAAAGGGAAAACCATGCAGGTGGCCACTGTGACACGTACGGATACAGTGCTCATTCCCCATGTTCCCATGAATGGTAGTCCGTTAGACTATATCAGTCACAGGCGGGCGACTTTCCAGGCCGTCGCCCCATCCCTAGCAGAGACTTGGAGCGGATTTGTATACATTTTGTATTTCGTGAAATGAAGTTCTTCAACTGATATAAATGTGCGATCTGGCAAAACTCCAGAAAGCTTCTTTGAAAAAGTGCGTTCAAATTCCGCACTTACAGAAACGCTTAACCGATATTTTCTCCAAAGTTTTTGGAACGAACGTCTCCAAATTTTTGGAGCGAAAATTAACTATATACGACTACATTTTACTCTTCTATAATATTCCCAAGTCATATTTTATCAGTTCTACCATTAGGTGATTGAAAAAATTGAAATCCATTTTTTCTTCAACGTTTTGATGCGGATAGGGCTAAAAGAATTAAACACATAACATTAATGCCGCGTTTGAAGTATGCTTTTGTTTTTCAAAAAGTATATAATGTAATTTTTTAAACATCCTTCAACCCATTAATACGTATTAAGCTAACCGACAACTTTGTTAATTGATAACGAATACACTAAAATAAACATTTATTAAAAACGGCTCCAAATTGTTCCACAAAACTGGCCATATATAATGCAGTTTTTATGCTTCTATAGTATTCTTAAGTAATATTCTTAAGTAATGCAGAAAGTCTGCGCTAATTCTGTAGCATTTTAGCCACAGGGTTGATGGTGATCGTCCTTCGCTCTGAAATGGCGATATCGCGGCGCCAACCTACTCGACTATGCGGATAGTTTCCCCCCAACCATATGTGTACCACGCACGGGGCGCATCTCAATCGGGGCAAAATCTTCACCGGTCTCCCGGCGTATGTGGTAGTGTAGTGGGCATGTAAGTATAGTGGGTGTAGTAGGGGTGTGGATACGACAAGGAACAAGGAAGGAAGATCGCCGCGCTGTTTGTGGCCCGTTTGTTAGAGGTACTGCTCCGGTATTCGCCTGGCTTACTCGGCAGAAACCTAGAAAACTACCGATTCAGAGCAGCAGACGATTCCCTCTCAGACAGCTGCTGAATTCGTCCTAACTTTGTAGCTAGTATCGAAAATCCTGCCACCGTCGGAGAATGGAACCCTGGGACCTCCCGGTCACAAGCACTGCAGTGACAACAATTGATTGTCCATGAGCACGCTCAGCCTGTCTAAAAGATTCAACTACTTTGAGTTAACAGCGTCGGTTACCCCACCCTAATCTCGTTTACATTAACGTGTCTGAAGAGTCCCGAACTCTCATAGCACAAGGGAGACTTTGGGTCTACCAAGTTGAGGGCTTCTTTTGTGTGAAGAGCCACATTCGTAAACGGCAGTAACCAGAGGCGGATTCTTTCACCCGTGACCATAGAATCGAAGATCAACAGCAAAGCGCCCTAAAAGGCTTTCTGCTCTTAAAAAAGTTGCCATTCGACACTCACACTCCGTCAACCCTGTGAATGATATCCTCCAACGAACGCTCAACCGGCGTTTACCTGCTATCTTGTCGTCTCCGAAATTGTACAAACGACACACCAAAAGACGCGGCCAGCAACATTTAATTGAAAGCCTAATTTATTCATATCACTAAATTTCTCTCTTGCCTTTGTTAAAACATGTCGGTATCTAAATTCTTATGATGGTGTGGCTGGTATATATCCCTCTTTTGACTCGATAGTGAGGCAATTGATTGTAATGAACCCTCCCGTCAAGTAAATCCGTCCATAAGAATAAACTATGGCTACGGGGTCATTAGTTAAATGGAAAAACGAAAGAAAGTATTTATGTCAATTGAACCCATACTCAGAGAGGATATGTAAACTTAAGATTAAGAAATGGACGGTTATATCAAC
The DNA here is from genome assembly GCA_017312745.1 of Gryllus bimaculatus. Taxonomy (NCBI): domain Eukaryota; kingdom Metazoa; phylum Arthropoda; class Insecta; order Orthoptera; family Gryllidae; genus Gryllus; species Gryllus bimaculatus. The sequence goes on from BOPP01000130.1 coordinate 2,891,796, forward strand.
AGCCATGCGTCAACAAAAGAAGCTAAACAACGAATGAAAAGAGTTTTGTGATGAATTGAATAGAACTGTAGACATTGTGTTTGGATCGAAAATGGTTATCCTCGGCGATTTAATGCAAAGATCAGTGAGGGAGAATTTATGAACCCCAAGGTAGCAGGAAAACCACTCTCTACATGAAGAAGGGAGTGAAAATGGCACTGGACCCAAATACAACCATAGGCCAGTTTCAAAGTAATTTAGTAATAGGAAGCACATGTTTTCCGCATAATAATGTAAATAAGGTACGTGTAGGTTTCCTGGATGGATCAAATGAACCAACGGATCTTGTCTGAATGGTAGCAAGACACGCTACGTCTGTTATTGATGTGCGTCCCTGATAGACGACCAACTGTGAATCCGACATATCATTGGTTCAAAGCATTAAACGAAAGACGCAAGTAAAACAGTCGTCGGGAGAGAATGAAATGCAATCAAGAAGTATTGAAGGATGTAAAAAAAAGCGGAGCAGATGGGAAATAAGTGGAAGGATAATAAATACAAGTGAGCATGGACGATACCATGAGGTAGGAAAATATCAGGACTGTAATTGAGGTGAGTGCTAGGGAATATGGGAACAAGGGAAAGGCAAGAAATGGATGGTTTTGATGAAGAACATGCTAGGGAAATAGATAAGGAAAACTAAAACAGAAAAATAATGTTGCGAGAGAAACAAGGACAGAGTAGAGAAGTGGGTGAATCAAGAGGGAGCCATGAGACCCATGAGGGCCATGCCCCCCCCCGCAGACCTAGAGAAAAACGGATTGTTACTTTTTTATTTTCCAAAATTTATTTATTTAATATATATTTATAGTAAGAATTTATGTAAATTATTCAACAATAATATTACAGTCATTCTCTGTCTCTGTCGCTCCTCATATATAACATACATATATTACACATATAATAATATAAATTCATATTCTAAACACGCCTCCGCACCAAACGTACTACCATTCAGCAAGCAGCACGCATGTGCAGTAAGCTTGTATCCAAGATTTGCCTCTTGAAGCGAGCTTAAAATTCTCAAAAGCAGGAAGCTTCTCGGGCGAGAAAGGGTCTGAACCCCTCGCACAATAAATTGCAAAGTTGTGTACAAACGAGCGTATAATTTACCCATAAAATTTGCGTGGCACAATTACACGACCAAAAAAAAATGAACACACTTTTTACAGAGAATAGATAAAACAAAAATAGACAACTTATACAATCACAATTCTAACCTATGCCACAAATTACAAAAAAAAACTGTACAACTATTAATCATAACTTTCACGTAAAACAGTACAAGGGTACCGTCCTCTTTTTTTTCAAATGCACTAAAATTCGGGGATTTCACTTGCTCCTACTATCACCGCATAACAAATGTTTCCACTTAAGCGATTTAGTGAACTGTTGCGTTGCATGCGATCCTTTTTTCTAACGAAAACTGCTGTAGACAACGCGCCGTGTCTCACAGACGCTGCGTCGCTCCGCTGCCAGATGACCTCGCCGACTTCAAGTTGTTTCCGCTCCAACGTTTCGCCGAATTTTTCCTTGCTGCGTCGACCGTTCGAAGTCCACGCTGACCTAATCCTTCGTACCTACACGCCGTTTTTTTTGGGGCGTTTTTTTTCTGCTTCCAGCCAACTTTCGCACGTACGCTTTTGAGCTTCTTTGGAGTTAATTCGCGCTTCCACTTTCCATCTACTTTACTGCGCCCCTTTCGTTTGCGTGCGCGGACCTAACTACTACACTTTTGGCTTGTGCCAGTAATTAAGGAGCAATACTGACTGTGCTTGGAATCATTCAGAGTCCTTCTGCGCGAATCTAGCAACATTAGACTTATTGCCCGATTCCAAAATTTACACCACTTTCTATCACTTCGTAGTCTAATTTCTACGACTCTTAGCTCCAGGTATTTAAATAAACTCCTCTATAATTCGATAATACCTGTCCGCTGACCTTGCTGTGATTTAAGCCTGCCATGCGTTCGTCGTTCGTTGTGAATATCAGAGAAGCAGCTCCGAAGCATGTTACGTATTTATGGCTTCGACGCTTGGGAAATTTCAAGAGTGGGTTTGCTTCTCCTGCTTTCAACCCTCCACGGGAAAAAACGTTTGCTTCGCTAGTTCGAGCACTCTAGTACGCATCCAACGGGATAACAGGTTGCCGCGTTAAGAGCCCACTGTTCCGCCGCGATGCTTACCCTTCGCTGCTTGTGGGGTGTTCCACAGGTACTAGACTGTGATGTTATGGCGGTTGCAAAATTCCATGACGTCCACTGATATATATATATATATATATTATATACTATATTATATATATATATATATAATACATATACATATTAAAAATATGGATTTCTACCGGTTAGTTATTGGCACCAAGGTCGAACTTACATATAGGAGAACTCCAATTTTAAGACGTTTTCATGAAGCAACCACAAGAAAACGCCCGTATTTGTGGGAAAAAAATATTCGCCACTTAATTCGATGTTCGTCAATTTTTGAGCCAGAACAACACCCTTAGATTTCCCCAGCCTCCAAATTCGCCCTGGCATGGTGCCTTGTATCTTCATAATATTCCAAAAGTTTAAAATATCCTTGAAGGAAGTCATTTTGCCAAATATTGAAGGAAATAAAAAGCAGAAATCGCTTGAAGGAGCTAAACGCCATACGAAAACTGCTTTCCAAAGTGCTTCAAGACTGAAATAAATGTTGGCACAAAATGAATTATGTGAACTGAATTTAAGTGAACTATTTGGAGGGGACAAAATTAATTACACATGAAAACTTGGAGAAAAATGGAGAAAACTGGAGAAAAATTCAGTTGGTCGCTGCTCTGATAGGTAGTTTTTCCTGTGGTTTCTCTGATCGATACCACGGAATACCGTAACGGAACCCAAGATCAAAGTGCCATGGACACGCGCGATCTTTCCTACCTCATTCCCTCACACATTGCAAGCTCTACCACTACTACCGCACTTGTCGGGAAACCGGTCCGGGAGCTAGAGCCTTGTCCCGGCTGGGGCGGTGCTCGGTGTGGGAGATCTACCCAGGTGGGTAAAAACTCAAAGGGTTCAAACCTTCTCGCATCCTGAAGATCTGCCCATAGATTTTTAAGCTCGCCTTCACGGGCAAAATCTTGATAACTCGCTTAACGGTTCATGCGTGCTGCTGCTGAAGGTGGTTATGTTGGGTATGTAGGTGGGTTAGCTAGAATATATATATATTATATATATATATAATATATATATATATATAATATAATATATATATATATCATACATATATATATTATATATATTATATACATACAATATATATATATTATATATATATAATAATATATATATATATATACATACATAACATATAAAAATATGGATTTTCTACCGGGTAGTTATTGGCACCAGGTCGAACATTTCCAATAAGGGAACTCCAATTTTTAAGGCCGTTTTCATGAAGCACCACAAGAAGACGCCCGTATTGTGGGAAAACAATTATCGTGACTGGTAGGTGGCGCCGGATCTCGCAATGCAGCGAGGGAAGATCACGCGATAAAACGCGCGCCCTACACTTATGGAT
>BOPP01000130.1:2900594-2921103 GCA_017312745.1 Gryllus bimaculatus
GACCGAGAGAGCATGTAAACATTGGAAATCTGCATTGGGTGAGGAATGAACATTCGAACGTAGACGTGAATGCTCTTTTAAATCTTCTCTGGTAACGGTACAACGCTTGAACGTGCAGGACATGGGAGCTGAAGTAGAATTACTTGCCCATCCCACCACAATGTTAGCCTTGACATTGCTAATGGATTCTTGAGAAGCTAGTTCTTTGAACTGATTTCCTTTCCATTGCAAGTTTAGGAAGTCGACTCAAACTACAACACTTTTTGCAGGTATTCCAGGCGTGCCGTGAGCACTTACTTCAACATCTATAGTGCCTATTTTCTTCAATTCTAGTAACTTTTTTACCTTGATTGTCATAACTGTTTCTACAGAGTCCAGATGAAGTTTCTTCTATGACTTTTACGGGCAGATCCAGCGCATGTGCTAATACTCCTCTCTATTTATAAACGGGCTCACTTTATCAAAAATTTTCCTCAGTCCTTTCTACTGTAAGGCACTTTAGTACCGCTGCTGTGTTCTTGAAGAGGTCGTCATACGTTTGTTGATTTTCCCAACTTTCATTCTTTTAGCATTGAACTCCAGGCTTTTTTTCTGGACGAAGGTTTTTAAGGGTTCCCTCAACTCCTAGGTTCGCAGGACTTCCTATACGAGTCCGCGCGAAGCTTGTATCACTCGTAGCACTATCCTGCCAGCGTGCCGAGGATCCGCACCCCTGGCATTGCGTCGCTGGGTGACGACGCCCCGGTGGCCTGCTTGGCACGCACCGATCCGCGCTACTGGGGCTCCGATCCCTGCATCTGTAACTGGTCGAATCCTGACAGATCCTCCCATCTTGGGTTTTTTTCTTAGGGTACCTTCCCCTAGCCGTTTTTGACTACCGCTAGCTTTAAGGAAACGGAAGAAACAAGGGGGGACAGAGGAAGATTAGAGTTAGAACAGAGGGTAGAATGGAACGACTCCTAGCGCCCTCGCCAACCTGAATAGCGTCGGGGGAAACACAAGAGTTGGCCGATACAAGATTGGCCTACAGGACAGAAAACAGATGTGTGCCACAAGTAAGTGGAAGCAATGACAACAGATCTGGTGGGAATGACGGGATGTGTAGGGAAGTGACAACGGACCAGCTGCTCCAATTAGTCGCCTTCTACGATAGGGAGAGATCCCGTGGTGCTATTCTACGTAAAATCCCGACAACCAACACGGGTATTATTATTATTATTATTATTATTATTATTATTATTATTATTATTATTATTATTATAACCAATGCGTAATGTAGACAATTTGTCAATTTACTTCATGCTAATATTAGTTGCCATTTGGCTCATAATTTCTATTCATTCCTTGGAAAAAAAATCTAAATTTCAGAAGAAACAGTTCATGCAGCATACTGTAACTAGCAAGCAGTAAAGATGACTGTGAGTCAAGAATGGTAGTATGCAAACAAACAGACAAAAGTACATTTAGTCAAGCAAAATTTGTATTCTTTATGGTTGTTTTTATGGTGATGGTTTTTGTTGTTGTTCTAAATATTTTATTTAAATAGTAGCATCTAATGTTCACTGAATCTATGAAATTCATTGGAAAAATTAATTTATTATTATTGTTATCGTTATTTTTTGTATACAGTTTGAAGGCTTGACAACTGAGACCTTTAACCTTTTAACTGATTGATGTTAAAATTAATCATATACTATTTAAATTTTGTAGAAAAGATAGGCCTCTTTCAAGAACTTTATTGTTTTGTCAGTTGCTGTCTTCTCAGTTCCTATGTTGCCTCTCGTGCCACATCTGTCCCTATGTCTTGAAAGATCTACACAATCTGTCAGAATATGTTTCACTGCCAGAAGTCTTCCGCAGCTGCAGATGGGTTGTTCTTCATTTATTAGCATGCATGAAGAAGTTATTCTTGCATGGCATATTCTTAGTCTGGTTATGCACACTTGTTCTCATCAAGGGTAACTGACCATTTACTGATGTTCAGTTTGATAAGGTTTAGTTTCGTGTGAAGGCTGTTCCACGAGGTCTGCCATGCTGTGAAGATGCACTTCGATGCAGCATTTCATGAAATTCACCGGAAAAATTAATTTATTATTTATATGTATTGTTATTTCAGTTGTTATTATTATTATTATTATTATTATTATTATTATTACACCATAGTATTCTATTAAATAAATAAAACATAATACAAAGAGAATGAAGTTATATATTTATTGACCCAATTAACAACTTCAATTGATTGGATAATTTAAAAGGGTAGTCACATGGTTTGAAGGGCTTCTCTCCCAAATGACCCACATTAAGCTTAAAAATAAGGGAACTTCATTCAATCAGGAATTGATAATTTTTACAGAAATAAAATGTATAATATTGAAGGACTACATTGCCTCTTTTGAAAATTTCATGTGAACCACAGCCCCTTCTTCTCCTTTGCACACACCTATGAATACAAGAATCGTTCATGAAATGAATGTAATGAGGAAAATATTGAAATACTTAAGTTCAAGTTCCAAGTAAAATCTTTTTCTGTGGCTGTTTTTATACAATTGGAGACTAGCACAAGCATCAAGGAGGAGAGTAATATTGATTTTAACAATCATATTTAATGTAGTAACCATTTGGAGTGTATAATTCTAAAAGACTAATATGCCTGTAATGAGTGTTGAACCTCAACTTTTGGATCAATAACCCCCATATCGATCAGGTTTTCATCCAGTTTCCCTTGATCCTTAGTGCAAATACTGAGATGGCCCCTTGCTTTGCTTCTGAACATAAATGTAACTTCACAATCTGTGCATGTTTTCTAGAATTTAATGGAGAAAATAGTTATTCAAATTAATGTTCTCCATGTTCTTACAGCAGGAAGTCGATCCCTTCACAAAGGGTACAATGAGGGATAATAGCAAAATCTGAACCTGATTTGCCATTGCAAGTAACTATTTGCAAAGGGAAGCTAATATTTTCTTATAAATCCTAGTCAAAAATGCTCATTTCCACCTGTACTCATAAGTCAACTTGTATGTGGGGTTAGAGTACCCAGAATTTAAGAACATATACATAGAAAACCCTTCTCCCCACAGTATTTTTAATTTAAATAACTAAATTTAAAGGTACAGAATGTTACATTGTTTAAATACATAGGGATAATCGAAGTACAAACAATGATAATAAAGAAGATGTAAAAGAAAGAACAGCAGTTGGCTGCAGAACATACTTAAATATATTGAAATATAAAAGTATTTTTACTTCCAAAATACTGTCCACAAGATTCAAAATGCAGTTGGAAAATGAAGTTGCTACAATTACACCCCCAGTAGAGACAAATGGATTTGAGACATGCGTCCTTAAATAATAAATGGAGTAAAAGATTGCAAATATTTGAGAGGAAAATTATTGAAAAAATGTTCCGACCGATTAAAATAAATGAAGAAATTTGGAGAAGAAAACTGGATGACAAAATTATAAAATTTAAATGAGTCATGATAAAATATAAAAAATATTGTATATGATGGGCAACCAAAGAAAAATGGGCTCTACTAGAGGCACTAACCAGATCACGAATTAGAAGTTACTAACAATATGTAAGAAAAGGAAGGCAATGAGTTAGGCAGGCAAATGATGTTAGAGGAGTTACAAAAGTAAAAATTTTGAGAGTCATGAATTGGAAGAAACAAGCAAGACACACAAGAATGGAAGAAAATTCTTGAGTAGACCAAGAACTGTACTAGAGTGCTGCACTGAATGAAGGAGGAAGAGGTTCAAAATATTAAATTAAGTTCAGATGTGAAATGTTGGATGAAGTTTAAATTGTAAAATGTTTTAACACTAATTATATTGTTAGTATCATAATACATAATGCAACTTCACTATCTGTGCAAGTCTTCTGGAATTCAGTGGGAAATAAAGTTATTTAAATTATCATTGATCATATGTTGTAACAGGAAGTCTATTCCTTTACCAAGGACATGATGAGGGACAAGAGCCCAAATTTGTAGCTGATTTGCCCTTGAAAATAGATTTTATTACATCGGAGTGAATATTTTGTTACCAATATTCTTGCCCACTGTATTCAGAATTCAATTTGTATATGGCGAAGGGTAGGGATCCCAGAATTAAGAAAGTGGGCACAGAATACATTTCTTCCATGTCAACAACAGTTTTTAATTTAAAAAAAATAAAATAATAAAAAGATATTTTCAAATACTCAGAATGTTTAGGGATGAACATTTTGTTGTAATTCAAGTTCAATAACACATTTTGCAATCCATAATTTGAGACCTTTGCATAGTCTAGTCCACAGATCAGCAAGATGTTGCTTGAAGTTGACTAGTCACTCGAATGCCAGTTAGCACAGAGAGAAATTTAAGTAAAGCTGTTTTTGTACTTCAAATTATGGTTATCACCTCAGGTCAGTAGCAAATGACAGATGAGAGACAGATGGGTTTTCACTGTTCATATCTAATTAAGATTAATTTATAAGAACATTATCTTTTCTTCAAGTGCATTGCAAGTGAACATGGCATTTTTAATATATAACCTTATTCGTCCCATGGAAAATTACTGTTGATAAAGCACCTTATTGTTTATTAAAATTTCAACTAAATTATCTTTCATATGTTAAAAAATTATGTAAATAACAAATAACCTATTCAGTGCCTCATATTTTGCAGATCTTCTGTAATTAAACATTAATTAAGGACCGCACATATATCCATGAATGGCCAACTTCAAGTCGTCTTTTGACACAATTCCTTTATTTTAGACAGAGATAATGAATCTAAGTACAACAACAACAACAACAATAAATGTATTTTATAAGGATACATCTGAGGACAAGATCTATTTCAAAATTACCAATAATTGATAAACAAACAGTTGATAATTGAAAAGAAAAAATATATCTTGTATCTAGCCCTCTGCTTCTATTAATACAATGCAGTGAAAATGTGTGTGGGCTGTGATCGTTATGCCACTGTCATCACTTGGACAATACGACCAGATATTTTACTTCACGACCACAAGAAATAATACATAAGTACACCACCCTTTTTCATTTATAATTTCTCATAACTCCCCTTGTAACCCTCCACGTGGGCAGACTGCACAAGCCACAGCTAGCGCAATCGGTGGCCCACGTGGTGGTTTACAAGAAAATAATTTCAAATTTTGGTTGCATCCTATCCATTGTCCAACATGCCTAGAAGAAACCATTGTTTGATGGTGCTATTATGTAGTGGTGAAGTTAACTGCATTGAATGAACGTGTGATCAATCTTAGATTTGTATTAATTTATGATTATATTAACGTTATCCAGTTTATTCAGAACTTTCTGTTGCCCACAAATTGTGCTGTAAAATACACTTGAGCTTTTCATTTTTCGGAAAATATGCTTTTTTTTCTTTTTCTTTTTTCTCCCCAGATATATAGTCCATTTCTGTGGAAGATATAGCCAATATCTATTCTATCTTCTTCGAATTACAATAGAATTACATTCCCGCCTTTTTGCATTTTTATCTCAAGATTAAATTAACCAACTTCTCGTTTTCCCAATTTCAAGTTTAGTTGTGATTATAGGGAAAGAACTGTACCGGTATTTGTGAATTTGTATATATTGTTTAAGTATTTTAAATGTAATATTTTTTGTTGTTGTACAACGTTCTGGAGACACAACATTTATTTTAGAAATTTCTGGTGTTTTTCTCATTTTTGGTTATAAAGTTGGCAAAAGTAACGATTTTCCGTTGAACCAAAACAAACGAGAGTGCACTGGTAACCACTATAAATAAGACTGCAGAAGGGAAGTGATTCTCATTTGCAAGGGTTGTCCGTGGTGGGCTGGTTGTGTGATAATCGATATGCAAGGTGGAAGCTCAACGATTTGTGCCGAAATGATTTTGCAGGTATGTTTGGAGGAATGTACTAGTGATGAATTTAATGTTTAGAGATAGAATTTAATGAAAGGCGTTGAAGGTCACAGAGATAACTTACTGTATGAAATGCTTTAATGAGGACTTACCTCGTGGCGTGCTTCTGGTACCTTTTATGTATCCATTTGCATCGTGATTGTAATTGGATTCTTTCGTATGATAATGATAATTCGAGTTAAAGTTATGATTGTTAAAACTAATTCGAAAACTATATTCTTCGTTGTATGTGCAGGTGATGGACATACAAGGCAGATATTGCAATACCCACCGCCCACAGCGTACGAGTAAAAGGTATGTGTATTAAAATTCTTTTTAAATTTGGGAAGTAAGGAGAAGAGTTAACTAAAGGTTATATCGATGCAGAAGTTAATTATAATGCATTGTAATTTCACACTCGTACATTAGAACAACTTTCAAATTTCATTCAAGTATTGCTATTTATATGCAATGCATACGAAGGTGTAAGTTATCGTGAAATACTTAGAAGCATTTGCCTTTAGTATGCTTCTTGTAAGACGTATCCATTTGCATTGTGATGATTAAGTAGATCTCGTTCGTATGATCGAAATGATTAAAGTTTTAATTCTGATCATATAATTGGTAATTAATGCAAGATACCGAAACTTGCTTGCTCTCACTTCAATTATTATCCGTGTGCAGGTGACGGACTGTGAAATACGGGCCATCCAGACAGAATTGAAAAGGTAATGTTATTTTGCAAATGTTTTTGGGAAGCGATTACTAGAATAGGAAGATTAGTTTTATTCATCAATGTAATGAGACTTGCACATGAATAAGAAACCCATGATCAATTTATCTTGCTGCTCTAAAGTTGTGCTTCACTTGTAAGGTCAAGAAGTGTGGCTTCCTGGGCAGGTAAATTGGGTTGTAGGGTGAAATTTAAAATTTGTTTCTTAAAGTTTCGACCTTCTCCTGCATTTAACTTATTTTATTGAAAGTAAAACTTGGGGTATTTGGAGGTTCAATTTAGATTAGCAGGAATGGGTAAATAATGAATTTTTCACCTCTTTTTAAAGATAATCACATTGGTAAGTTATAGGAATCCTTTTCTAAGGAATGAATTTTGTTGAATATCTTTGTAGGAAGGTGAAAAGAAATTCATTTCATGTAGGTCATTAATCTTAAAAACCACTAGTATTGGTGCTATCCAAAGTCTTTAATTTGTTGCAAGCTAGGTTCATGTGAAAACCTTTGGGAAAATGTTCAACCTTTTCACTGCTGTGGGTGTGCCTGACAAGTTGTGCAATGTGTGGCTTGGTGGCTCACTGGTAGGGCTGGTGGGTATCAGCCACATTAATTTCGGAAATAATTGTTTATCATTGGCATAATTTGTGAAGGGTGTATGAACCCTTCTAAAGCTGCATGCAATAAATAGGGTGAACCATCTCTTTAGTTTCATTCCAATGTAACTGGCATCTGTTAGCTGTTACAATATCAGTGCAAATCATGTATGTTTGCATGGCAATGAAGTCTGTGACATGCTGACACACTAATGGCGTGTATTTTGAAACCATCGCTAGCCTTCCACATCAATATGGGCCTTTTTTTTTCTCTCCATATAATCTTATTCAGAGTAGTCTGAGTAATTTAATATGTGCTATAATTTATTTGATGGATCATTTGAAGTAAATCTACTGTTCATGGTTTCAGCCAATTGGGAACCTGAATGTCCCCATAGTAATATCACAGTAGGAACATGTAAGCTGCTAATTGGATGAAACCACAACAGCTGATAGGTCACTTGCATGATTAAACCGTTCTGTAGTGGGGATGCTTAAACCGCTTAAAAACTGCAAGTGGGTGGATGGGTTGATTTTTCTGTTTGAGGTTTGATTCTATGAATTTCAAATAAGGTAAAAAACCACATCCCTGATCCACTAAATTTTAGATGAATTTCGTGGATTTTTGATGTGGAAAAGAGACTTCAGTTCCGCTATGTTGCACTGTATTTTGCAAATGCAGCACGAAGAACTGGGACATCTATCCAAAGCTGTTGGCATGTTAGTCTTGGCATATTCAGATACAATATTGTACATCACAAGTTGGAAGTGTGACAATAGCAATACATTGAATGTTAATTTTCATATTCAATGTTAGAGGAACCTAAAAGAAAGTAATTTGGGAAAGAGTTTTGACTTTGACTGGAATTCAGGGAGCTGTTCAGGAGAATAGGTAAATCAGAAGAATGGTGTGAACAATAGAAATTTAAGGATTTGAAAAATTTGTCTAAGAACTGTAAAATAGTAAAACATTCATAAAACTCTTAAATATTTATTTTATGTATTGGAGTGCATTAGTATGTGATTATAGATAACTTGTCATAATTGCAAGACAATTTTTTGTTCTGTGCATAGAAAATCATACTTTGATTAATTTAATGAGTCTTATAAAGGGTCTTCTGTGACAAATGTATTCTTAATAGGCATATACTTATAAATTTTGTGGTGTATTGTAAATGTGAATGTATGCTGTCTCAAGAAAGGAGATATAAAAACATTTAATCTAATTTCCACTGCGGTTGTGAATTGTTGGGAGGTTATAAAAGGTTGTATTTTGTGAGAAAAAGTATTGATGGTTTATATTAAATTCTTTAAACTTAATCGAAGCAAAATTAGACTTGTTTTATTTTTTACAGGTTAAAATGTCTCTCCGTTTGCAGACCACACAACAAAACCTGATATGGGAGAGTTAGTTGGAAAACTCCTGCAGATCTGGAATTGACAAAATGACCTAGGATTAACTAGCCTCGGTAAAACTTTAGCATTACTTTTAGTGCTTTAAATCTTATATTGTATTAAGCTACTAGGTGCTTTCCTAGTATTCTGTATATTGAAATCTAAAAATCAATTTAACTTCTAGTAAGAAGCATTACTAAAAAAAAGTGATGATTAAAATAATCTAATGGGTAATTCTGAATTCTGATTACAAGTTTTGTACCTGACTCATAATTTTTTTTAAATATTGTGTTGTTGTTTTTTGTTGTGGTGTTAACCTCTTTTATTTTATTTTCAGGTTTTGTGAAATGGAAAATTCCCTTGGTCAGCTAGAGGTAAGACTAAAGAATTTTAGTGAGTTTTGAGGTGTTCAAATGAGGCCTCAGAAAAATAATGGTAGATAAATTTCTGGTTTTTCAAAATCCAAATTCTGTAACTTTGTCAATTTCTCTGAGGTTCAACAATGAATTGAATGTTCCAATCTTCTTTCTTTTTTCACCACAGTGCAAAAGTACAGCTGTTCAGTATGCAGTGTTAAAAATTTTATTGTTAATTAAAACTGATATTATTTTATTAAGCATAAATAAGGTTATTTCAATTGTTCTTAATTTAGGTTTTGCAATTTTCTAATCAGTTCTGATGTTAAATTCCCCTAAAAGCCCTAAAGTAACAATCGTGTAATGATGAATTAATACCGCCCCAGTCTGAGGTCTGTGATTATCCGGTGTCTCTGATCTCCAAATGTAGTAAAATGTGGTTTTAGTACAATTATGAGTAGTTAATGTTATGACTTGCCCCTAGGATGTTTTTTGCTGGATATTCATACTGGTTTCCTGACGTTCAAAGGTATGTTATAATTAATTAATCTGGAATAAAATTCATAATATCCAAATGATGCTCATTTATTAAATAACAAGCATATCTCTGAACTCCTTTTGTTGATAATATTATACTGATCATTTTGAGTTAGTGGCCAAACTATATCTGCCCCCAGAAAAGGCTCTTAAGAAATATTTCTGTTGCAGGTGTTTGCTTTAAAGGAATTTGCTTAGAAACAGATTTTCCCAATTACAACTCCCATGGAAGATGGAAATCTTATAATATAGAGGTATGTGTTAATAGTTTCGTTAAGATTTAGGGCTGTATTCATTGTCACTTCTAGGGCAAAATTCTCAAGCTTTAAGAACCTTTTCGTAAGGAAATGCTTATGCAATTCGGCATTCATAGACTAAGCTTCAAATTGGACACCTGGCATCTTCTATGCTTTGGTGGTTTCACAGCAACTTGAATACTGCCTGAAATGTGCAAACCTGGATGTGAATTAGTTTTATGTTGGCATCTGTAGGGTAACTTCACCTACATAATTACTTTCATAGTGAGAAATCAGTAAATTGATATTTGTTTTAGTTGGGTTTTGACAGCTACCAAAATTTGTTCTTCAGTCTTGGCAAAATGATATCTTATAATATTTGTTATCATTGTGAATTTCTGGAGGGTTTTACATACTGTAAATATATCAAATTGCTATGAATAACAATGTCATCATAATTCTTTTACTCTTCCAAATTTTGGTCCATCTTTCTTTCAAATTGTCTTTATTTTCAACCCACCATGAGACTTCACTTGTAGCTATGAAAGTGAAGGCTGGACCTTCCTTGGAGCTATACGAGGTATATGTATGTGGAGAAGTAACAACAAAACTGAAATGCTATAACTAATTCAGCTTTTCCTTATAAGTGACTACTATGAATATGGCTCTTATAAGCTGTTTTGTTAATGATGACCTAGTTATCCCTGGCATATTGGTTGTGAATGAAATCTCTTTTACTGAATCATATTCACCAAACTGTTAAATTGGAATATAAAGTACAGTCTGTTAATCCTGTTTTATTTTCTTCCAGGGGGATTGAAATTCGTCATGTTAAATTCATCAATAGAAGCAGTCTTCTAAAGAATAGGTGAGCTTCCTTTAGCAAAAGATTTTTCATATTACTCAAGGTTTTATTTTGTATTAAACAGTTATCAATTTTTAACCCCTAGTTAATCTCAAATATGGTGATTATAAATTCTAACGCTTCTAAAAGAAATGAATGAAATGTTTGAAAATTAAATTTTCAAACATTCTTGTAAATCGTTAATCTAATATTACTGTATTAGTATAAGTTTGCCTTTTCGTGCAGTTTTTTTCCTTCCCCTCCCCCCACCAGTACCTAATTTCTAGTCTCTTGGTGACTGTTTATAAAATTGCTATTAATGCTGGAAATATTCTCCAGAACAATCCAGTATTTTACTCTTGTCTTTACAAAAATTCCAAAAAAGTTTGCAATTCTTTCTAAAAATATTTTATTTAGTAAAATTAAAAATTTTCAATATCAAATTTTTTTCTATAGAACAAGAGTATTTTTCTATAGAAATGTTATGAATTTGGGGTTTGCAATTCTCTAATCAGGGTTCTGATGTTAAATTCCCCTAAAGGCCCTAAAGTAACAATCATGTAATGATGAATTAATACCGCCCCAGTCTGAGGTCTGTGATTATCCGGTGTCTCTGATTTTCAAATGTAGTAAAATGTGGTTTTGGTACAATTATGATTTGTTAATGTTATGACTTGTCCCTAGGATGTTTTTGCTGGATATTGATACTGGTTTCCTAACGTTCAAAGGTATGTTGTAATCAATTAATCTGAAATAAAATTCGTAATATCCAAATGATGCTCATTTATTAAATAACAAGCATATCTCTGAACTTCTTTTGTTGATAATATTATACTGATCATTTTCAGTTATTGGCCAAAGTATATCTGCCAAGAAAAGGCTCTTAAGAAATATTTCTGTTGCAGGTGTTTGCTTTGGAGCAATTTGCTTAGATACAGATTTTCCCAGTTACAAATTCCTTGATAGATGGAAATTAAAGTACAGGTATGTGTTAATTGTTTTGTAAACAGTTAGGGCTGTATTCATAGTCACTTCCGGAATAAAATTCATAAGCTTTAAGATTTTTTCATGAGGAAGTGCTCTTTCAAATTTTGTCTAATTTTCAACTCACAAGGAAGACTTTCTCTAATAGCTATGAAGTCTAGACCTTCCTTGTAACTATGAGTGGGTTTATGTATGTGGAAAAGTAGACTGAACTGCAATGCTGTAACAAACTAATTAGGTTTTCTTTATGAATGTGGTCCTTAAAAACACTTTTGCAATGATGACCTAGTTATCCCTGGCATATTGGTTGTGGATGAAAACTTTTTCACTGAATCCTATTGAACTTAACTAAAATTGGAATATTATGTACAGCCTATTCATCTCGTTTCATTCTCTTCCAGGAAAACTACATTGTACATGTTCAATTCATCAATAGAAACGATCTTAAAAGGTCAGTATGCTACATTACTAGATTTATTTTTTATATTAAACAATGTTCTTCTACATTGAGATAAACAGTTATGATGATTTTAAACGCCCTAGTCAATCTGAAATGCTTTGATTATTGTTTGTTCTGACACTTCTGTGAAAGGAAATGTGAATTTCTCAAATACATCTCAATCTAATGCATTTCATTTTCTTTTCCTAAACAGTGTTCAACATGGAATCATTAGTGCAAGTGTAAGTTTTAAATGTGCCTCTTGCATAGACATGAATTGTTAATTGCATGGATGTTGCATTATTTATTTCAACTTTTAATTTATGTATTTTTATGTACTTCTTATTTAATAATTAATTTTTTGTTGGGATCTACTGGCATCAAATTATTTCAAAAATGCCATTTGTTCATATCCTGTTGTATATATCATTAAATAAAGAATTCAATATGTTCTGTTAATTTTTTTTTTTTCTTTCTCCCCTGAATTTTTAATGAAATTATATAACTTAAATCTTATCCAAAGGTGTCTATACAATGCATGTAGCAATAAGATGTTCTCTACTGGTTAATAATTCAATAAATCCTGGATACCTATAATTTACAAAGCCCTTTAGTTCTTCTGAACATTAGCTTTCCTGGTCTTAGAACCCTCTATCCTTGGGTTGCGTGGTTAAATTTAGTACCTGGCTATCAGAATTTTAGTAAGGAGGGTTATAGAAAATAGTGGTCATCAAATTAAGTTAAACATATTCTGTCTTCTTGAAATGCCTATTGGAATAGGCATGGATGTTCATTGCTGATGTTGGTCATGTAATTTGAGTTTAGGATTTTCTTTTCTTGTTTCTTCCTTTTTTTCCTCTCGCTTGATTTAGTTTCTTCAGTGAAGCTTAAATATTTTCATTATTATATACTGCAAAGTATGCTATCTCCCTTGTTTTATTTTTAATTATAGTAGTTCATCACAAGTCACCTTTGTTAATCATTGCTGCTCTTCCCTCTTGCAACTTAGCCTTCATTTCGTCCAACCATCTTGTTTTCCCTGTGCCTCGCATCCGTTAAGACCATAGCATTATATCCTTCAAAGAAACCTGTCTTCTCACCAGATATATACCTGAAATATCTCGGTTGGCTATCTGATCTCTTGTACCTCTACTCTTTCAGAACCCTGTGAGATCAGATGATAATTTGAGTTGAATATTGCTTGCATGAAGTATCAAAGCTATGATTCTGTTGGTACTGTCTTGTCAATTCTTTTTTAGGTAAAACAGATTTCTTCCAGTCTTCATGATTTTAGATACTGTTGCGTAATTTAGTACTTTTATCTATTTCTTGTGTAGCTTTAGGTTTAAATCCTAAATCACACTCAACAGCCTTGTTGTTTGGGATTGTGTTTATGGCCCAAAAGATTTCACTTTTTAGAATGAATTGTGAATTATTAATATTTCTATTCTCAATTTTTTTAAAATTTTTGTCGTATTACTGTGTTTTGAATAATTCTAAGAGGGGTCAATCTAAGGCTGGCCTTACATTAGCAATGTTTCTGCAATATCTTTCAGCAATTTGTTTGCACTTCTTGCAGTCATCTTCACACTAGCACGAGCAAGTAGGGGCAATATATTGTCAGAAAGATCTGGGCAAGATATTGCCGATCGCTTTACATTAGGACCATTTGTTGCCGTGTTTGGGGGCAGCGCGAGGGAAATGGCGCATGAAATTAAGTGAGGTTATACCTCACTCACTTACCGACAAAACTATTGGAAGGCAAAAAATGCGAGTTGCGGTCGCACTTATTGTGCTAAATGGTGTGATGAAGTAACGCCGACGATTGTGAGGACATGTGACTGAGTTTTAAGAAGAATGGAAAAGGGGGCTTGTGCAAATTAGAAGTGTCGGATATTTCTTAAAAACAAAAGATTCGTGGAATTAGATTCCTGTAGGAGCAAAGTAATTGTCTTTAAATAAAAAGTGCATTTTACTAATTGGAGTAAAAGGTTAAAACATCCATTTCTTACTACAGATGTGTTAAAGAGTAATCTTTAAAATTGATTTAGATTAGATTAATATCTTAATTTTTAACGTACAAAATTAATAATCAGGGGCAGCCCACAACTGAAACCAAAATTTGAACTTTGATAATCAACAAAGTATTATTTTATTACTCCTTTTATTGTCTTAAACCTTTTTCCATACACCCATTTTACGATAAAAATGGAAATACTACGTCTATGTACTACCGTACATACTTCCTGCGCTTGTGACAGTCGTCAACATTGACTTCTTCCAGCCAATATCTTGCTCATACTTCATTCCAATTCTAGTCCCAGCTCCAGCCGGCAATATCTTTCCGAGGTGGAAACAAACGGTTTACATTACGACCGGAATATCTAGCAAGAAATATTGCCAACATCAGAAATATTTATTGCTGTGATGTTTACATTGGCAAACTTTTCTTGCGAAAATAATATTGCTGGCCAATTTCTTGCAAGTGTAAAGCCAGCTTAACCCCAATGAGAAACTTGCTTCTTTCCTTGTTGATAAAAACATGTTCGTTGTTGGGCCGCTAGGTGTCACTTTACCAGTCTCTATTGAGCATTGCTAGATCTCGCATAGCTTTTGCGATAGCAGAGAACTTACCTTCAGGCCCGTTTTTTCACAGTGGCATAAGTAATGGCATATGCCGTGACACTTTAACAAGCACAACTTCTAGTCGTGACTAAAGTCAGGCTTCACATTACATGTTGACATTAATTCCAAGACTTTGTCATGTGACACTCAAGTAGGCCACACAGCATTTCTAATTTGAATGGTAGAATTATCAATGTCTTAACTACAATAAAATCCTATTCAACTAAAAACAAAATAAGTAGTCCAAAAATTGCATTTTAAGTTTAAGAATTCTTCTGTAGCTAAACTTTCAAATAGGCCTCCTCGAAAGGGAAAAAACACCATTGTCTGGTCAATCATGGAACACTTTGCAATGATCAGGACTAGTGAAATAAATGAAATTAAAGAAGAACCCCATGCTGAGGTAACCACTGATTGTCACAACTTAATCAGATCAATCACAACATAGAATATTTCATGGAATGACTTGGAATAATTAATTTATTTATGGTCCTTGGAGTGTAGAAGTAAAATTTTAACCAGATCATGCATGACATTACAATCAAAACATGCAAATAGATATCGGGGACTGTGTTAAGTTCCCTAAAATTTATTTAGTTTTTGGATAAAAGGTTAGTTTTTTTTTAAATTCACAAGGAAAGGCATAAATTATCCAAATATCTTCCACAAAATGAAGACCTTTTCTCAGTCAGATGTTTTGTAGTTTCAATTTAATTTAGTGCCCTCCACTGGTTGTGGAGTTTAAAGACCCATGTTCATTTTCAAAAAACTAGAAATTATATCTTTCCAAGTTTAAAAGACCTTTAAATTTTAACTTCAAAAGCAATCCTTTCTTCTATTTTACTCTATCACTTCTAACATATATTACATATGGATATACATTAATATTAATAATTTAAATATTTTTTCTTAAATTTTGTCTGAACATTGAAATATTAAAAATTATACCCAGCAGAAAAGTTCTAAATGGTCTTAACTTTTAATCATTTTCTGTGTCACAATAATCAATGGAAAAATGAACTTCAACATCCAAGACTATATTTCTCATTCAATTAGCATTTACCTAGGAATACCTAGATATCATGTTAAATTTTGAAAATTTCTGAAATAATGATAAAAATATTTCACATCAAAAGTGTTGCTTAGAAGTTATATTATTTAGGTAGCCTTCTACATTGCTGTGGTATTTGAATAAATAGAAGTGGAAGAATGCATATAGATAAAGATGGAAAAGAAGTGACTCCGGATTCTATTCACACAAAAATTAGAGAATAAAATATTCATTTTATCACGAAAATTAAATTTGTATATAAATGTGATTGTTTTTGATTTTTTTTAATGCGGAAGAATGATTTTTTCGTGTATGGTTCTGGGATTTTCCTGTCTTCTATATTTCTCTAGAAATATTTTAAATGTTGAATTTTGCTTTTTTGAAAATGTACTTTGTCCTACAAAGTCATCACACATTTTCATTAAATGGATTTGTTACAGGCCTCAATCACCTCAACTTCGCAAACCAAGTGGTGTACCGGCGGTTAAATGTGTAGTTTAACGATAAGCACCAAAAGACAATTTCGTGCTATCAAGATCTAAGATTAATATACTATTTATAACAATAATTGGGCGTCAGTTTTCATATTTAGATTTATTTAGTCGAAAAACAGTAAAAAACTGTGTGTGACGTGAGGAGACTGGCGCCGTTCTTTTTGAGTTCCAGAAAGTATGAGTAAAAGTTAAAGAAAAATAAAATAAATATGTAATTTTTGAAAAGCGCGAGATTAGCGACATTTGAAAAACTAGTTATTTTCGTTCCCGAGTTATAGAGACATTTGCAACGGTAAACGAGCTGCAAAATTTTATTTCTGCTTGCTACAAAAATAGCAACTTCCTCTTGCCTCTACTCTACTACACAAGCAAAAGGAGAGTTCAACAGAACGTGCTCATAGTGAAGCTGCATTTACGTCCAGAAGCAAAACGAAAGAGGCCATCTCAGCATTTGCTCAATGTATCAGGGAACTGGACAAAAAACTGATGAGATGGGAGTCATTGACCCGGAAGCTGAAGTACATATTTTGTCCACGCATATTAATTCTGTTTAAAAAAATATAACAATACAAATTAAACTAATTCATTATAAAATCACTGGTTTGTTAAACACAAACGTTTTTTTTTCTTTCTTTTTGATGATCAGTAATAGACTCTCATTGAATAGAAACAGTTATGCGGCAGAAAATATTTTACTTTTAGCCTAAATTTGTGTACCGACTTCTATTGTTTAATGTCGTCTGGCAATGCGTATAAAGTAACGTAATGTATCTGTATTTTGGTAGTGAGCTGTTGGACAGATACTTAAGAAACGTGATTTCTACGACGTGTGTTGTAATTATAAATATCAATATTGCAATGAAAATATGTTCCCACCGTTAAGTAAGTCACTTTTGACAAATATTACAGATTCGTAATAAATAGGCAAGGCACTGGTAAGATTCCAAGCCCAATGAAGAGAGTTGCAGGGATCACGCGAATGGCATTTTTTTTATTATTTGAATAATTTTCTTTTGCAATTTAAATAAAGTCTGAGACTACAATGATGAGCTTCCCCAGAATATTATGCAATATCTCAGGCGGGAAAAAACATTTGCAAAATATACGCAACGAGCTGCATGAAGGCTGACAGAATTTCAAAGAATTCTGAAATGCTTAACGTAATGAAGGTAGTTTAGTGTTTAATTCTGTTATATGTACATTCCATTTGAGGTTTTACTGAATTGAGAGACATAAAAATGTTGTTACCAATCAGCTAATGTATATTGTTCATTTCCATGGAGCATGTGATTGCTGACTTGAAATGCAAAATTGCATTGAAACTGTTTTTCCTTCGTCCTTGTATAATTTGTTATTACAAAACCAATTTGAAACTTCTAAATCGTATTATTTATTGTTTCTTTTTTGCAAAGAACATTAATGTCATCGGCAACAGAACTGTTTTTCCGTTTTTGTTAGATGAGGGCATATCGTTTATCGTATAACAGAAGTGGATAGGACCTAAGATCAAACCTTGTGGCATCCATATTTAATTGGTAAAGAATTGGAATGTTAAGTAAATAATGTCCTTTTGGTGGGCCAGTACGGTATTTTTCTTTGTGATCGATATATTTTTTTGGACTATAATAATTTTGTTTTTAGTTGAATAGAATTTTATTGTAGTTTGTTAATATAAAATTCATGATGCTACCATTCAAACCGAGACTTCTGAATGCAATTCTATGGTGTTCAGTGACTAAAAGTCGTTGAACTAGATGTCAATGCTCAGAACTCGATTTCTAGAAAGTCGTGCTTTACAAGTGTCGTGGCATATACACATGATTTACGCCACCGTGAAACGGGCCTTAAGGAACAATTTATTTGTTTCGAGGAAATCTCGACCATGCGACATGAAGACATGACCGAGACAGGCGCGAAAAAACTTAACATAATGCACAAGTGAAGTAGGGCCTTGAGCGGCAGTTATAAAAACAGCACTATACATTGTATACCCCAGCTGCTAGCGTCCAAAGCTTCCCTATTACCCGAGGGTGTTATAATTTTTCTTTACTGATTTCTGCGGGAAATCCAAAAAGTTTACTCTGTTCTCCCATACCCTCTTGTGCCCCTGTCCACCAACCCACATCTTGATTAACGTGAAAATACACCCACCCAGAAAGTGTACCACAGAAAATTACAACCTTTTAAAAACCATTATAGACTGGGGTAATCTATAACGAAGAATGATCTCAAAAGTTAATATAGTTGCAATACTGATAGCTTATAATTAAAAACACGTCGTAAAAATCACGTCTCATCAAGTGACAGTATCAACACGCTCACTATCAGAAATCACCCACAATACACTGTACGTTACTTTACAACGCATTGCCAGATTGACATTAAACAATTGAAGTCGGTTCACAAATTTAAGTTGAAAGTAAAATATTTCTGCTGCATCACTGTTTTCTATGCAATTAGAAACTATACTGATTATTAAAAGAAAATGTTTATTTAAACAAAACAGTGATATATAATAAATTAGTTACCATTTGTATTGTATATATTTTTTAAAAGACTTAATGTTTGTAAGAAATCATGTAGTTCAGCTTCCTGGTCAATGACCCCATCTCGATCAGGTTTTTGTCCAGTTTCCGCTGATCCATTGAGCAAATCCTGAGATGGCCCCTTGTTTTACTTCTGACGTAAATGTAACTTCACTATGCGCACGTTTTGAAAGAAACTCTCCTTTTGCTTGTAGTAGTAAGAGTAGAGGTAAAGCGAGTTGCTATTTGTTAGCAATGCAGAAAAATCATACTTGAAATTCGTGTACCGATGCAATTTTTTTAAACTCAGAAACAAAATGATTATTTTTCAAATATTGCTAATCTTGCGATTTTAAAATTTTTTTATTTATGTTAAATTTTTACCTCATCTTTCAACTATTTACAGTTAAAATGACGGAAGGGATTCTGGAACTCAAGAAAACGTGCGCAGATAATATTTTCCCCCTACGTCACATACAGTTTTCCACTGTTTTTTTACTAAATAAATCTAAATGTAAGTACTAAAAGAAATCCACACATAATATCACAATTTCACCATTATTTTACGACATCCAGCATCTGCCACTTGCGACCCAGATGCGACGGTGCTGGCCTCCGAAGCTCTAAAAGTCACGTGTTCTGGAAACTTCAATAGCAAAATACACGTAACACAATTCTTGACAAAAGGCAAATAAAGGCGAGTTGAAAAAGTTGTGGTACAAACGTTATCATTTAGTTTCAGGTCACTCCGAACGCAACACAGGATGGTGGAATTGTAGATTTTGCTATTTGATAATGCCTTTAACGCTGAACGAAAAAATCTACAATCCACAGGCCATGCACGTATAAAGATGCCATCGTTTTCTTCGAGATTTTGTCTCCTACTTTTACCATATATAAATTTTGTGTTTACTAACGTGCATTATTTCACCGTATTTACGCACTTCTGTAATCCATACCGGCATTATAATAAATATAGTAAAGCTTTCGAACGGTGTCTTTTTTTCATCATTTTCTATACAATGTTTGTTCTTTATGTAATGAGCCAAAAACTCGCGAAGTTCATAAAAGTTTTTTATTCACAATTCAGTTGTTAGAAGAGAACAATAAAGGAAAGAGTAGATATCCTATATCACCAAGAGTCGAGAAGTCCAATAAAACTGCGAAGTTGCCAAATAACCAATAGAAAGTCCAGAAACGCCGTTTGTAATGTCACCACAAGATCACTACGTAGAAACTCGTATCGCGCGAGCAGAGCAGAGCATTGTCGTTGTTGCTTTTTTTGCCTGTCTCCGTTACGGGTCTCTTCAAACAGGGGTCTCTAGTGTAGGGCGCTGGTGTAGGGTTGGTGCCAGCGCTGCTCATGCGGCAGGATGGTAGTTTTTTCATTTATATGTAACTCAAAAATTGAAGTTCTGGTAAGTATAGGAGGCGAACGCGAAAAATTTATTTCTGCTTACGTGAAGTGTGGCTCAAGAAGAGGCTGAATCACCTCAACTACGTTCATCTATACCTGTCTTTGTCTTCAATCCTGTGTTCTATTTGTGGAGAGGATGAACCTCGAGACTTCGCATGAAAACGAATCAAAACTTTCCCCCAAAACGGATTAGTATATCCTGTGAGGAAATTATCTGTTAGAGAAACTGTCTTACGACTCGCGAGAAAACATAATTATGATTTTGGACGTATTCATAGTATATTGGGTAGAGGCAGTAAATACTTTTAGCTGCGATGCACATGTTTATTTGATGTGCATGAAAGCACTGCATCATCCCCAAAGATAACAGGACCA
>BOPP01000130.1:2921128-2938800 GCA_017312745.1 Gryllus bimaculatus
GTGACAGTCGTCAACATTGACTTCTTCCAGCAATATCTTGCTCATACTTCATTCCAATTCTAGTCCCATATTCTAGAAATATTTATTGCCGTGATGTTTACATTGGCAACTTTTCTTGCGAAATAATATTGCTGGCCATTTTCTTGCAAGTGTAAATCCAGCTTAACCCCAATGAGAATTTTTTCAATAACATTAAAAGTAATAGAGGTAAAATTCTGAAACTCAAGAAAAATTTTTGGGTAGAGTATCCTCCTACAACATACAATAATTAATTAAAAGAATGCGCCAAACTGTTTCTTCAAAACAATTTCGCGGACCTCCGAAGAAACTCAAAACTGCAAGAAATTACTAATGGTATCCCCATAATAATTATTTCCACTTCAATTAAAATTAAAGTTTTGTTTTTAGTTTCATATCTATTTCAATAACCTTCATTCATACTTTTCTGAGTTTGAATATTTTAAATTATATAATTTCTGCAGCAACATTGGACTTGGCACTAAATATTTCGGCTAGCAAACCTCAACCAGTAAATATATTTTTTTAATTGATCAATTTTTACAATATAGCTTATTTATTTCAACAATTGCAATAAAATACGCTTTCATTCCGACCTACAGACAATCGTTTCCAATCCTTTGTTTGCGAAATGTTGCACATAAAGCCTTAACTGCACATAAAGCCTTACTTCGCAAGAAAAGTTGCCAATGTAAACATTGCGGTAATAAATATTTCTGATGTTGGCAATATTTCTTACTAGAATTCCGGTCGTAATATAAACTCATGTGTTCCCATCCTCGGAAAGATATTGCCGGCTGTTGCTGGGACTAGAATTGGATTAAAATCTGGGCCAGATATTGCTGAAAGAAGCCAATGATGATCACGGTCTCATGCGTAGGAAGTACGTACGGTTGTATATAGACGTAATATTTCCATTTTAATGTGCATTTTCCGTAAAATGGGTGTGTGAAGGTTTTCGGCAATAAAAGAAGTAGTAATAAATATTCCTTCGATGGTTGATTATCAAAGGTTCAAATTTTGATTCAGCCATAGATGCACTCTGATTATTAATTTTTTCCGTTAAAAATTATTGAGATATTAATCTAATCAAAATCAATTTTGAGATTACTCTATAACACAGTAGTTGGAAAAAGATATTTTAAAACTTTTTACCGAATTAGTAATTGCACTTTTTATAAAAAAAAAAAAATACTTTTCTCCCACGGGAATCGAAATCATTTTCTTCTATGAAAAATATTCAGACACTTCTACCCAATTCGCACAAACGTCCTTTTCCTTCTTAAAATTCAGTCGCACGTTCTCACAAATCGTCGGCGTTACTTCATCTCATTTAGCACAATAAGTGCGTCCGCAACTCGAATCTTCTGCCTTCCACTAGTGTCGGGAACGGAGGTATAACTTCAATTTCATTTTCCTCGCGCCGTCACGAAACACGGCAACAAATAGTCCTAATGGAAAACGATCGGCAATATCTTGCTCAGATCTTTCTGTCAATATATTGTCCCTCCTTACTCTTGCTAGCGTAAAGATGAGAGCAAGAAGGAGAAACAAATTGCGGAAATGTATTGCTAATTTAAGGCCAGTATTAGAAGAAGCCATTTTATACTTAAAGTCACATTTAAGAAACTTGTGTTAATCACCTGTTACATGCCTGCTCTTGAGTGTTTTCATCTCCGATTGTCAGTTATAAAGATATTGAGTGTGTCAAGGGATATTGGCTGCGCGTATTCTCCGTATCCTTTGCGACGTATCATATGGCGTTGATAATTTATTTCGCGATCGTGTACTCACGCACGACGCATGCTCCACGCACGTGTAGTACGCACTTCGCAAACCAAGTGGTGTACCGGCGGTTAAAATGTGTAGTTTAACGATAAGCACCAAAGACAATTTCGTGCTATCAAGATCTAAGATTAATATACTATTTATACAATATATGCGTCAGTTTTCATATTTAGATTTATTTAGTCGAAAAACAGTAAAAACTGTGTGTGACGTGAGGGAGACTGCGCCGTTCTTTTGAGTTCCAGAAAGATGAGTAAAAGTTAAAGAAAAATAAATAAATATGTAATTTTTGAAAAGCGCGAGATTAGCGACATTTGAAAAACTAGTTATTTTCGTTCCCGAGTTATAGAAGACATTTGCAACGGTAAACGAGCTGCAAATTTTATTTCTGCATTGCTAACAAAATAGCAACTTGCTCTTGCCTCTACTCTTTCTACTAGAAGCAAAAGGAGAGTTCAACAGAACGTGCTCATAGTGAAGCTACATTTACGTCCAGAAGCAAAACGAAAGCGGCCATCTCAGCATTTGCTCAATGTATCAGGGAAAATGGACAAAAAACTTATGGAGATGGGAGTCATTGACCCGGAAGCTGAAGTACATATTTTGTTACACGCATATTAATTCTGTTTAAAAAATATACAATACAAATTAAACTAATTCATTATAAATCACTGGTTTGTTAAAAAAAACGTTTTTTTTTTCTTTTCTTTTTGATGATCAGTATAGACTCTCATTGAATAGAAACAGTTATGCGGCAGAAAATATTTTACTTTTAGCCTAAATTTGTGTACCGACTTCTATTGTTTAATGTCGTCTGGCAATGCGTATAAAGTAACGTACATGTATCTGTATTTTTGGTAGTGAGCTGTTGGACAGATACTTAAGAAACGTGATTTCTACGACGTGTGTTGTAATTATAAATATCAATATTGCATGAAAATATGTTCCCACCGTTAAGTAAGTCACTTTTGACAAATATTACAGATTCGTATATAAATAGGCAAGGCACTGGTAAGATTCCAAGCCCAATGAAGAGAGTTGCAGGGATCACGCGAATGGCATTTTTTATTATTTGAATAATTTTCTTTTGCAATTTAATAGTCTGAGTACTACATGATGAGCTTCCCCAGAATATTATGCAATATCTCAGGCGGGAAAAAACATTTGCAAAATATACGCAACGAGCTGCATGAAGGCTGACAGAATTTCAAAGAATTCTGAATGCTTAACGTAATGAACGTAGTTTAGTGTTTAATTCTGTTATATGTACATTCCATTTGAGGTTTTACTGAATTGAGAGACATAAAAATGTTGTTACCAATCAGCTAATTGTATATTGTTCATTTCCAATGGAGCATGTGATTGCTGACTTGAAATGCAAAATTGCATTGAAACTGTTTTTCCTTCGTCCTTGTATTAATTTGTTATTACAAAACCAATTTGAAACTTCTAAAATCGTATTATTTATTGTTTCTTTTTTGCAAAGAACATTAATGTCATCGGCAAACAGAACTGTTTTTCCGTTTTTGTTAGATGAGGGCATATCGTTTACGTATAACAGAAAGTGGATAGGACCTAAGATCAAACCTTGTGGGATCCCATATTTAATTGGTAAAGAATTGGAAAGTTAAGTAAATAATGTCCTTTGGTGCCAGTACGGTATTTTTCTTTGTGATCGATATATTTTTTGGACTATAATAATTTTGTTTTTAGTTGAATAGAATTTTATTGTAGTTGTTAATATAAAATTCATGATGCTACCATTCAAACCGAGACTTCTGAATGCAATTCTATGGTGTCAGTGACTAAAAGTCGTAGAACTAGATGTCAATGCTCAGACTCGATTTTCAAGAAAATTCGTGCTTTACAAGTGTCGTGGCATATAAACATGATTTACGCCACCGTGAAAACGGGCCTTAAGGAACAAGTTATTTGTTTCGAGGAAATCTCGACCATGCGACATTGAAGACATGACCGAGACAGGCGCGAAAAACATTAACATAATGCCACAGTGAAGTAGGGCCTTGAGCGGCAGTTATAAAAACAGCACTATACATTGTATACCCCAGCTGCTAGCGTCCAAAAGCTTCCCTATTACCCGAGGGTGTTATAATTTTTCTTTACTGATTTCTGCGGGAAATCCAAAAAGTTTACTCTGTTTCTCCCATACCCTCTTGTGCCCCTGTCCACCAACACACATCTTGATTAACGTGAAAATACACCCACCCAGAAAGTGTACCCACAGAAAATTACAACCTTTTAAAACCATTATAGACTGGGGTAAATCTATAACGAAGAATGATCTCAAAGTAATATAGTGCAATACTGATACTTATAATTACAAAACACGTCGTAAAAATCACGCTCATCAAGTGACAGTATCAACAGCTCACTATCAGAAATCCACCCACAATACATGTACGTTACTTTACAACGCATTGCCAGATGACATTAAACAATTGAAGTCGGTTCACAAATTTAAGTTGAAAGTAAAATATTTTCTGCTGCATCACTGTTTCTATGCAATTAGAAACTATACTGATTATTAAAAAGAAAAATGTTTATTTTAACAAAACAGTGATATATAATAAATTAGTTACCATTTGTATTGTATATATTTTTTTAAAAGACTTAATGTTTGTAAGAAATCATGTAGTTCAGCTTCCTGGTCAATGACCCCATCTCGATCAGGTTTTTGTCCAGTTTCCCTGATCCATTGAGCAAATCCTGAGATGGCCCCTTGTTTTACTTCTGGACGTAAATGTAACTTCACTATGCGCACGTTTTGAAGAAACTCTCCTTTTGCTTGTAGTAGTAAGAGTAGAGGTAAAGGCGAGTTGCTATTTTGTTAGCAATGCAGAAAAATCATACTTGAAATTCGTGTACCGATGCAATTTTTTTAAACTCAGAAACAAAATGATTATTTTTCAAATATTGCTAATCTTGCGATTTTAAAAATTTATTTTTATTTATGTTAAATTTTTACTCATCTTTCAACTATTTACAGTTAAAATGACGGGAAGGGATTCTGGAACTCAAGAAAACGTGCGCAGATAATATTTTCCCCCTACGTCACATACAGTTTTCACTGTTTTTTTTACTAAATAAATCTAAATGTAAGTACTAAAAGAAATCCACACATATATCACAATTTCACCATTATTTTACGACATCCAGCATCTGCCACTTGCGACCCAGATGCGACGGTGCTGGCCTCCGAAGCTCTAAAAGTCACGTGTTCTGGAAACTTCAATAGCAAAATACACGTAACACAATTCTTGACAAAAGGCAAATAAAGGCGAGTTGAAAAAGTTGTGGTACAAACGTTATCATTTAGTTTCAGGTCACTCCGAACGCAACACAGGATGGTGGATTGTAGATTTTGCTTTATGATAATGCCTTTAACGCTGATACGAAAAAATCTACAATCCACAGGCCATGCACGTATAAGATGCCATCGGTTTCTTCGAAAGATTTTGTCTCCTACTTTTACCATATATAAATTTGTGTGTTTACTAACGAGCATTATTTCACCGTATTTACGCACTTCTGTAATCCATACCGGCATTTATTAATAAATATAGTAAAGCTTTCGAACGGTGTCTTTTTTTCATCATTTCTAATATGTTTGTTCTTTATGTAATGAGCAAAAACTCGCGAAGTTCATAAAAGTTTTTTATTCACAATTCAGTTGTTAGAAGGAACAATCAAAGGAAAGAGTAGATATCCTATATCACCAAGAGTCGAGAAGTCCAATAAAACTGCGAAGTTGCCAAATAACCAATAGAAAAGTCCAGAAACGCCGTTTGTATGTCACCACAAGATCACTACGTAGAAACTCGTATCGCGCGAGCAGAGCAGAGCATTGTCGTTGTTGCTTTTTTTGCCTGTCTCCGTTACGGGTCTCTTCAAACAGGGGTCTCTAGTGTAGGGCGCTGGTGTAGGGTTGGTGCCAGCGCTGCCTCATGCGGCAGGATGGTAAGTTTTTTCATTTATATGTAACTCAAAAATTGAAGTTCCTGGTAAGTATAGGAGGCGACGCGAAAAATTTATTTCTGCTTACGTGAAGTGTGCTCAAGAAGAGGCTGAATCACCTCAACTACGTTCATCTATACCTGTCTTTGTCTTCAAATCTCATTGTTCTATTTGTGGAGAGGATGAACCTCGAGACTTCGCCATGAAACGAATCAAAAACTTTCCCCCAAAACGGAATTAGTATATCCTGTGAGGAAATTATCTGTTAGAGAAACTGTCTTACGACTCGCGAGAAAACATAATTATGATTTTGGACGTTTCATAGTATATTGCGTAGAGGCAGTAAATACTTGTTAGCTGCTGATGCACATGTTTATTTGATGTGCATGAAAGCACTGCATCATCCCCCAAAGATAACAGGAACACAAATCATAGTCAGACCCTGCGTAGAATCAGCGATGCAAAATATTTTCAGTTTTCTTGGAAATAGTGTCGAGAAACACCAATTTACCATTGATAAAAGTGATTGAAGATAATTTCCATCTACCATCCAAAAATAGTTAAATACGCGTACGTTATGTTGTAGGTTTCCAGGATTTACTGATACTCCGCGCGAGCAAATACGTACCCTACCGATTCTATGAGAATCGGAGTGTTAATAATTTTACAATGTTAATTATTTGTTCACCATAGTTGTTTTCAAGTATTATAAAGGAAAAGTAGAGCGCCGCAGCGATATACGATGGTAGGAGAAGAAGTAGTTTCGAACGTCTTCTTGAACATTTTATTAACCTCGAAAGATTATTGGACAGCAGTGACTCTCTTCCCGACCTCGATACGAGAACATCTTATTGGATTACAGATATTCTCGTGTTTTGACCCCCTACCGCGTAGACATAGAGTTTTGTCACTGTCGTGCGACACGAACACGGTCCAGTAATAAATTGCTTTGAAATGTATGACTTGCTGTGTTGTGGCAACTGTCGACTACCGTGCGAATGCCTCTCTTTGTCAAGCATTGGTTCTCGACGGTTGTAAAGTATTACGCGTGTCAATGGCGGGCGCGGAAGGACGACTGGGGCTGAAGGATCTTCTTTTCGGGGTCTCCCAGGCAGGTTCTTCCAGACGTCGCGAATTGGAACGACGAGGCATAAGAGAGCGTCTGCCTTTTGCAGTGTATCGACAAAGAGATATATTGTAGATATATTCGTAGGCTTCCGTGGCCGGAGGCATTGGATACTTGCCTGTCCGAGGTGAGCCGCGTCTCAGTCGATCGAGCTGACGTTTCGGCCATCGTCTTGTGACCTACAGAGCTATCCTGCTCATAAATATCGGCCGAAACGTCAGCTCGATCGATTGAAACGCGGCCCATCCCGGACAGCCAAAGATTTAGATAAATTGTAGTATCGTGCCTCTGACCGGAAGGTACTCGAGTGCGAGTACCAACGGTAACAGGAATTTCGACACTAGCCAGATAGCTGGGTCGATGGCTGTCGCTGTCTGGAGGAGAATTCTAGCTGACGGCTGCTCTAATAGGTAGTTTTCCGTGGTTTCTCCGATCAACATCTGGCGAATGTTGGACCCTATTCTATCAAATGCCTACAAAGCGCGCACGATCTTTCTCTTCCTTGTCCTATCCCCATCCCTTTACTTAAACAATACACACTAAATATAATAACAATTTGAAAACACTTTCAAAATTAAGAAATTGCAGAAAGAACTAATGTATAGCATCTTAAGTAGTCAATCGAATATAGCAGAAAACATTAGAATATTAAAGGTGTGTTTTCGATGAATGCCATAGGCTCTTGTCAATGTTTTTAGTCACTGTCTCTAGGGCTGCCCTGGGTAGCGTGGTGGCTTTAGAAGTATCCTTGAACAAAAACCCGGAATTATTCTTTGTTTGTACCTTAAGTGTTACAATTAGAATTGTTTGCTATTGTTTAGTTTTGGATTGTATAATATTTTGAATTTATAAATTTAATTTAACTTTTTATAGAGAGCAACTTTTTTAATTTTTTATTGCTAGTATTCTTATGTCATTTTTTTAAATAAAATTCCTTTATTAGTAGTCTTATTATTGTTGTGGTTTTCGAGCTTATTTGTTTTAGTAGTATTCTTCGTGCTACATTTTTACTTAAATGCCATTTAGTTGATGCGCAAAAATGTCGTGGTTTTAGTGATGAAAAAATTGTCTGATAATGATGACTTGTGTTAAGAGATTTTCTGAACAAGCTTGAGACCCTTTAGCTTCGTCTCATTAATGTAGGTTCATTCTTTGATAAGAAAGTGTTTTTCTCTTGTTTCAGCCCTGGAGAAGTCTGAGTGTGAGTAGCGTAAAAGTAAAATAAACATGAATATGAAGACAATAATGTTGGGAACAGTTGTATTATTAAGGATACTAACAAGACCACGGCTACTCTTTACAAGACTCGTGCGGGCAACTCCAGCCAACCAACTGTGAGCGGGAAATCATGACCAATATGATTGTCACGCTGCCGCGATTGCGCACCTCGTACACAATTGTCAACGTGTCCCAAGATGTCCTTATACAAGATCCTTTCCTTTATTACGAGAGTTCACAAACAATGTACAATCTGCTACAATAAACATAAGATAAACCACAATAATTGGTTAAATCTAATAAATGTTAATCCCATAGCAAATAGTTCTCCCATCAGCTGAACTTCGTCTGGCGTGATGATCCACGGAGCGCGTTACATGGTTTTGAGGATTCAGAGTTCCCAATAACACTGTTGCGACTCTGCGAGGCCTCATTAGCAATGCAAACTTAAACGTAACGTTGCCGCAAAACCTACAAATCGGATACTGAGCGAGACCATTTACAACTCCTTGACGTAGATCCGTTAACTTAGAGTTCACAAGCACCAAGATTTTACGTTAAGTTTATGTCGGAATTCTACCGAAGACTAAGCAAGGAAAAAATCTTCAACTACATGCACGAGAAGCAAATGAAAGGTCGATTTCAGATTGTGTTCAGGCAGTTGTCTGTGATTAGGTACATGTCATTATACCTTTTTCTTGTAACTTTAACTGGATATGGCGTAACTTTAACTGGAACATATCTATGTTCGACGAATTATTCGCAACAGCTACTCACATAATGGTGGAAAGACTTAAACCATACTACTCACATATACGAAAGACTTAACTCGATATGAAAGTCTAAGAAAACTGTAAACGAATCGGTCAATCTTCACTCTATTGCAATCTGATTGGTTTACGTGAAAAATACAATACAGATTACGTTCATCATTATGAACGCTTGTTTTGGGTGGCCGCATCACAGATCGATTTGTTGGTCGATTGGTCCAGTTCAGGACTCCTCCATTCGCATATATTCATGTGTGCGCATTCGTTTTCCCGTTGGACTGTAAACAATAACCCTTGCATTTGTTTTTTACTTCAATATCTGCTATCGGACCTTCATTTTCGATATCTACGTCATCAGTATCGCTTTTTAGAAGAGGAATGAAATATCTACAAATACGTCTCTATCCCTTTCAATTTTTTTTACAAAGGGGTCGCTCATGAATTACGTAACGCTTAAGTGGGAGGAGGGAGACGAAGCAGCGTTACGCTGCGTTACATAGGAGCAGAGGTATTTTTTTATTTAGTAAAAAACAGTAAAAACTATATGTGACTTATGAGGGAGAAGATTATCTGCGCACGTCTTCTTGAGTTTTAGAATCCCGTCATTTTAACAATAGTTGAAAGACGAGTAAAAGTTTAACATAAATAAATAAAAATAAATTTAAAAAATCGCAAGATTAGCAATGTTTGAAAAAAATAGACATTTTCGTTTCCGAGTTATAGAAAACCTATTTGCATCGGTAAACAAATTGCAAGTGTGATATTTCTGCATTGCTAACAAAATAGTAACTCACCCTTACCTCTACTCTTACCACTACAAGCAAAAGGAAAGTTCAACAAAACGTGCGCATAGTGAAACTACATTAACTTAATTGTATAGAAAAAACATCTCACTGCGATAAAGTGTACCCCCCCGAAAAAAAAGAAAGCAAAAACTTTTATAATATTTTATAAGACGACGCGGCAAAACAAAATCCTCCAAAATGCACGCGGCTCCGTCTCGAACGACGACGTCACAATTTGAGGTGCAATGCCTCCATGGCTAGACTGCCTTGCCTTAACATATTTCCTCACGTCATTCGAAAAGAGATATGAATCAATTTTACTTTCGTAATGCTGGAATTGCCTACATTTACATAATTGATAAATTAAATATAGAACTTGAATTAAAATCATATAAGTTACTTTAATTTTCTTTTAAAAAGGGTTCGAGACCACATAAATAGTAGTTTCGGTGAAACATAAATTACAATGTTTAGGATTATTTTTGAATTTATATTTCTTGTTATGGATTTTTCGTGTAAGCTAATTTTAACTTGCCTTTAAGAGCACACATAGAATAATGTATTTTCATTGAAAGTTATTGAATGTATTAAATATGCAGTACTTTGATGTCATGTTAAAAATTATTTCATAAGACTTCTTAAATCAATCGTCCGTTTACATTAAATAAGTCATTTTATACTTAACTGCGCTCTAACGATTTGAAAAATTGATGTATTTACTTATAAAATAAGTTAGTGAGCAAAACAACGTGTGTTCGAATCAATCCTAACCTTCAAGTCTCGGAACGAAAGGTATAAATGTGTTGACGTCACAGATATAGTTATTAGGCCTAAAAAAATTTAGTAATAGAAGGTATCACCAATATGGTGGATGTGGCTTCAAGTTTGGGACGTCATACTATCTACATTTATAGCTTCATGGTCACGGGCTTCTCAAAAGTGCCCGTGCTGTAGTCATGTGGGTCGTGACGCAAACTGGTGATGCACAGAACCAGCTAAAATCGGTGCACCGGAGGAACTCGCCCATGTATCGACGCGACGAAGAACGTTGTATATGATAGAAAATTTTCAGATTTTTTTCGATAATAGAACATAATTAACCACCAAATTCGTTTTAATTAACTGTTAAATGGTACAAATGTCGCAAAAACAAGTTTATTACGGCATCTGATTTTTCTAGTGCAGATTATTCTTAGGTACAAGTATGTCTATTTTCCGCCTTCTTAAAGTAGCCTATTTATAAAACCTTCTATTTTAAGCTACATAATAATTCTAAAAAAATTGGTAGCGCAAAGTCTATAAAAAGTTCTATTAGACTTGGAACTTTTTATAGTGTTACATTACATATTTTTGTAATGTAATAAAATGGTTACATGAAATATAAATGCTTTTTCCTCAGCAATAAATGAAATGAAACTTAAATATTAGACCTATCCTAATATACAAAAATCAATCAATTACATGAACTACACTCTGCAATGTAGTGCCCACATGCATGAGTTTTTAGTTTCTAAAACCTCTGAAAATAATGTTTTATTTATATTTAATTATTTTGCTGTCTTTTTTACTCATTCTTGTTCATGTTTCATTGAGACATTTATCATTAATTACTGTTCTATAATTGTTAAAGGAAATGTTGCTTAAAACATTACAAATTCTATGCACAATATTTTTTACACTCTATGGCACAAGCTGCAGCGTGAATCTACAGAGTTAATAGCAGTTACCTAAGGCAAATATATCATTGAGAAATTTCCTTTTGTCACTATAATGAAAAATATAGTTTTCACCTCTATTGAAAGATCTTCAAAAATGTTAAAGCCATATGAAATTGCTGAAGCAGTAGGAGGTTCAGCAGGAGGTTTTCGTTTAAGTGGAAGTACAAAAGTAATGTAGGATGGCCAATTTGGAAAAAATTTAGGTATGCATCATCAGAATAAAGGTCTTTTCGTGTGTTCAACTAGCCAAGTTGCATCATCTCGTTTCATACGATCTACAGTAATGACATGCCGAATTAAAAAGCTATATGCATACAGCTAAATTTTGAGTAATTATTGAGTCACTGCTATTAATCGAAGACATAAAAAATTCCCTTATATTTGGATCTTTTGGAAAACCAAACGTATTAACATCAGTACAACCGTAATAAATAATTGTTTTGCAGTCTGGCGCACTGCAACTGTGTGGCATTTCTGAAAAGTAAGGTTAAGGGCAAATATAAATGATGCTCAAATCGTCAACGACAGTATGCACTGATTTATTAATCATACACCGTATTCAACATTAACATCTAGAAACATCGAAACTCAAACCAGTGTTAAAAATTAAGACTTTTGTACAAATACGGAGTAATATATAACACATCCCCTGATTGCACGATGACTAACACTCCGACCCGAAGGATGATGTCACTGATGCATCACGTGGTCAGGTGCAGTGCCTGTTATTTTAGACTGCCTTGAGTAAGGAATAAACTCATAGAGTAGAGATATATTGTATCTCTCCTCTATGGAATAAACTACAACACAAACATAAGAAACCCCAAAAATAGTTTCACAAGCTTTTTTTTATATTTAAAACAAACTACATAAATCAATAATTTACTGTAGAAAATGTATTTCTATTATAACATTAATAAAAATTAGGTTCTTTACTCTTCCCCAGCATAAAGAATTTTTACAATGACACATACTGACTTGATCAATGGTCACATTTTGAAAAATTTCAAGACAAGATTTGTTCTTGCATTCGCTTTCAATGGAAGGCTTCTGTTAGTTACACGTTTAAATTTGGATATTGAAATCTTTCTCGTTTTTCTTCTACACTCTCTCTTGATGTTACTGCTGAAGATAAATATTTAGAACAATTCAAAAATATTGATGGCACTGTACTATCTTTTAATTTCTGTTTTCCTAGTGATGGAGCGTTTTTTACGTTTTCATCATAGTCCTCCCTGGGAAATGGTCTTCACACACCTACAAAATGTAATGAACGATAGAAATAATGACGATTGTTAAAGATTTTCGTTAATAATTCATAATACAATTATTAATACTAACAGCTATTAATAACATGATTTAAAAACCTTGATCATACCTATTTTCCTTGCTTTATCGCATTTTCAGCGTATGTTGAATGCGTATGATAGTAAAATAATCCAACATAACCTCATAACTTTGGATCACACTTGCAAAAATACGCTTTAAAACTTAACGTTTAGAGGAAGATAGCTACTTTCACTTTCTAAATGCAAAAAGAGGAATAGTATAAGGAATTGCACAATAAGTCAAGAGAAACTGGACGAAACTTATTCGATTGATAAGGAAGCCTTTGGATGTTTACAATTCTAATTGAGATTTGTGTATTACTTAAATATTCAATCCTAGTAATTTGTTTTAAATTATTTTCAAATTATTGTTCTGAAATCAATTAGAAACGTTTTCTTGCTTTGGAATGCTGAACGTGTATTAATTTTCGTCTTCTTTTGGAGCATTTTCATTTCTTTCACAGCCGGAAAGTAAAATACCTATGCTCGATTTTCCGTCTCGAGTCATAATTTCCCCGACATTTGGATCACACCATTTAAAACCCATATTCTGTATTTTATGTACAGTAATAATTTAAATATGAAGATGTCGATAACTTTGGCACGGAATGAAGCTGGTCATCTGGTGGCTCAGAGCTAAGTCGCTCGCCTATCACCGGAGTTCCGAGGCCCGGGTTCGATTCCCCTCAATTGCCGTCGAATCCCGGACTATCTCATGTGAAATTTGTTCCAACAAAATCAGTTGGGCTGCTTCGCATGGGATAGTTCAACCCCTTGTCCTAAGTGTCCTAAACCCTACCCCAATCCTAATTCTTTCCCAGTTTCTGGCCGCTGGGAAGTGACGCGTGAGCGCGTATAATAGGCACGTACGCGAAGATGCGTCCTGGCGGTAATTATTAATGAAAGATTACTCCCGCGCTGTTGTTAATGGAGGAAGGCGCAAAGCGCTGAACGCTCCTCAAGGAGCTTGGAGATGCGTTGCGTCAATTGAACACGCAACCACTTTTTAAAAGTAAGCTCTAATACCATCATGGCATAAAGTCAAGCAAGACGGTTTTCGTCAACGGTCATAGTTGGTCTACACACTCCTACGTCACAAGCAGATAATGACTTATTTTTGATGACGTGACATGTTTTGAACCCACCAATATGGCGGGCTGGCTTCACTTGCTGAAAACGGAAGAGGTTAGTATATTTTTTTTTTTAGTATATTACTCGGGCCAACTTTTTCTTGAACGATGGATTGACGATTTCGGGGTGAGTGGGGCGGTATTGAGTACCAAAGTAGGCCCACTAGATTATTTTAAAGTAATGCCAAACGGTCTGTGAAATGAAAGTCAAAACTGCATCTTGTGCTTAACTTTTCGGGAATTTTAGAGTGACGGTCCCTTAAGACCTGGACCTGACTCAGCCATTCTTTCGGATTATTACAATAACCTGAAACAGGCGTTTGCATATGAAAGCAAAACTGGCTTTGACTAGCTTCTGTTTCGACGCCAACGGAAGTTTTCAATGCTTGGAAGGTTTCATCAGTAATCGCTGGCGAGCTTTTTGCGTTTCAACTGTTTCTTGCACATAGGGAGGAGGTTGAAGGTTATCGTTCAAGGAAAGTTGCGCGAGTAATAACTAGCACCGTCCATGAATTTCATATCTCCATGGAAAATCCAAACGCAGAGCCTGCGCCGCCATGTTTCATGGAGAGCGAGAAGATTGAGAAACATTTTTGGAAAGCGGTCTACAAAGTAACAATTTTCAATGTGGTAACCGCAACCAAAACTACGGAAGGGTGTACAAGGCAATTATTTAAGAGGAAAATGCTTCATAAAAGTCTGTGTATTAATGGTCTTATAAACGCGTGAAATTTTGGTATCTGGCTCCTTTAAAAATATCCGCGTAAGATTGTGACGCAAAACTGGTGCCTGAGCTCATTGCGCTGTAGTTGGATACGCTGGCGCAAGAGTGCCCTCTGCTTCCAGTAAATTTTTTTTTTTTTTTTTTTTTTTTTTTTTTTTTTTTTTTTGTTTTTTCATTCGCCACCGTGTCATTTCTATCACTCTCAATAATATCATTGCCAAACGAATAAGACGTAAGGATTTACATTGACCACTATCTGCGATTGACATTATCTTGGGACGTGTTTCAGGAAAGAAAAACGTCGTTTTCTATCATAATTCAAAGCAAAGCCGAAAGTAGTACAACATTTACGGTGATCCAAGAGTTCCTTATTACCCAAGGAATCCAACTCTGTTAACCTAGAAATCTTATAACGCTAACAACACGGTAAACATGATTTTGCCAAGTTTCGTGCCGTGTTCTAATCGTTGAATAAGTGGTCTTTTAAATATCTACATTAGCTGGATGTACCTACCAACACCACTAACATCCATTGCCACCCTTTTGCAGATGACACAGCAATCTACTCTACAAATTGAGACATAGAAACAGCCTAGTGGAGTCTACAACATCATCGTCAACTGTATTTTCCGATGGTCCAAAAAAATGGCATGCTTCATATAGAACACATAGCAAGATTTCATAGAAAAATATTTACTCTTCGAAGACCCTCGACCGGGCCAACACTCACCTATCAAAAATCATTAACATTGCATGGATGCCCGCGAACGCCACGGCAAAATTATTATGGAGTATTATCAACAGCAGACTCACATGGATATCAAAATCAATTCCCTACAGAATAATCACAAAAGCACCGTGTTTATTCGCTGATCTCACTACTCCATCAAGAACTCGGTATTGCTGCGGCAAATTTTTCTTGAACGATGGATTGACGATTTGGGTGGGTGGGGTATTAATTCAAAGTCGGCCCACTAGAGTAATTTAAGTAACACAACGTCTGTAAATAAAGTAAAATGCATCTGTGCTTTACTTTTTCGGGAGTTTTCAGGTGACTCCCTTTGAGACCATGGACTTGACTCAGCATTTCTTTCGATATTGACACTTAAATCAGGACAGGAGTTCTGGACTTGAAAGCAACTTAGCTTTGGACCTAGCTTTCTGTTTTAGCGCGCAAACGGAAGTTTTTAATGCTTGGAAGGGTTGTATCAGTGCCCGTTTGCCGAGCTTTTGCCTTCATGTTTATTGCAACAGGGAGGGGATCAGGACATCATTCAAGAAAAGTTCGCGAGTAATATCACACCCATCACATGTAGCATTTCTCCCATCTATCCGCAAAATCTTTAATAAACTTTTCGATACTCTGCAGCTACCCATTTCAAACTCGGTAATCATACCCGCCATTGGGAATGTTTGAAAAGGAAATTGCCGGGAGAATGTTGACCTCCTTATAAGCAGACTTTAAACGAATAGCCCTCTCCGTGTATATGATAAACAAACCTCGAAAAGATACCTCGTCCGTCACCATAAATACGGGTATAGAGCATGAGATCAGTTGAGACGGGTGCTGCAAGAGACACGCTGCACTCCGCAGCACGAGTGCTGCTGGGCGAAAACGAATGGACCTAGTCTCCGTTAGACGATTGATCTACAACCCGGAACGTCTAAAAATGCCGTGTAATATAATCACATTTAACTAAATTTCAGGTCTTTCTAGATTAAACGGGTATGTTTATTAGCACATCATGTCTTATTATGTTTAGTAACTTTCAAATGTCTTCGCGTAAGGCGTAGATATATTTGAATTTGGCGTTCGCTAGACCAAAGCTTTACAATAAATGTTTGGTCGACGCAGCGATAATGGCGCAGTGAACCTTACTATAGTAGTAGCTTGTTGCACTGCGAACTGTAAAGCATTATGCGATCTGTGGGCATGCTCATGTTTAAATTTCGCATCACTTTTATTGCTCTGCGCATTCGCAGAAGTGGCTGCTGCTCTAACGTGCACAAACTCATTTGTTACCATGACGCCTGTAATCCAAAGACACTCTTATAGTAGACTTCTGTTTTCGTCACAGGAAAGTGTTTGTGATCTGTGTTTTCTGTGAAACCCAGAACGTAGAAGTCTGTTGCAATTTCCTGGTTATCATTCTGTTATTCAATACCGCGGAAATACTAGCAGGGCCCGGAATCTTCTAATCAAATATTGGGGACAACGCTCGAGGTTGCTACTATAGGAAGCCGCTAGTGTCCCGGGTGCAGCTGCGGTTAGGCTCGCTCAACTTTCCCACTTACATAATGGCTATTTGTGAGAAATACGAAGAAGTGTTCTTCTAAATTGTACAATTATTCATAATCTCGTACTTGTTAAGAACCTCTGAAGAAAGCGCGAACGTATGACGTTATCTTTGTAACATTATGATCTGCTAGGCGACCCGTCGAACTCACCCCCCCCCCGCCCTCCTCCCCCCCCCCCCCCCCGCCCCCCCCCCCCCCCCCCCCCCCCCCCCCCCCCCCCCCCCCCCCCCCCCCCCCCCCCCCCCCCCCCCCCCCCCCCCCCCCCCCCCCCCCGCCCCGCACAGTGCAGCACGTTTAATATATCGTTGGCAGCAGTTCTGTTTTAGTTCCTGTAAAGAAGGTGATGCAGGCAGAGGCGCGCCAGCCGTGAATGGTTTTCCACCACGTTTATATGGGAAGTTATAGGGCCCTGATACTGAGATTGAGATACAAAGCCAAAGCAAATTACGCGATGTCTGGTAAGTGGTGCTGTTACCGCTCATTAATATAGTTTTCTAAAATGGCGTATAGGGTGCGTGTATTTGCAATAGATTCATACTACAAGTAAGTTTATAAAACGTGAGGTAAGTTTAATTAATAATAATTTTTTTATTTACCTTTCGGAAAATTGTTGTTATTATGTTTGTTCGCGTTTCAACTCATATGGAGGAAATTAATGTGAAATGAGTTGTATTCTGTTCTGTCGTCTACGATTCAATCTGACAATGGGATGTCGTGTCTGAAGATCCAACAAAGTTTCCCTGTTATATCTTGCATCTGGCGATTAGCATGTTTATGTAAGTATGAAAATGATA
>BOPP01000130.1:2938825-2950379 GCA_017312745.1 Gryllus bimaculatus
TTGTCATCAGTGCCCGTTGCGAGCTTTTGCCTTCAACTGTTTATTGCACAAGGGAGGGGGATCAAGGACATCATTCAAGAAAAGTTGCGCGAGTAATATCACCCCCATCACTGTACATTTCTCCCATCTATCCGCAAAATTCTTTAATAACATTTCTCGAATACTCTCAGCTACCCATTTCAAACTCGGTATACATAACCCCCATTGGGAATGTTTGAAAAGGAAATTGCCGAGAGAATGTTTGACCCTCCTTAAGCAGACTTTAAACGAATAGCCTCTCCGTGTAATATAGATAAACAAACCTCGATAAAAGAACCTCGCCCGTCACCATAAATACGGGTCATAGAGCCGCATGAACGTCAGTTGACGCGGTGCTGCCAAGAACACGCTGCACCCGCCAGCAACGCCAGTGCCTGCTGGCGAAAACGAATGGACCAGTCTCCGTTAGACCATGATCTACAAACCCGGAAACGTCTAAAAATGCGTTAATATAATCAATTTACTAAATTTCAGGTCTTTCTAGATTAAACGGGTATGTTTATTAGCAAATCATGTTACTTTATGTTACGTAACTTTCAAATGTCTTCGCGTAAGCGGTAGATAATTTGAATTTGGCGCTGCTAGACCAAAGCTTTACCAATAAAGTTTTGGTCGAGCAGCGATATGCGCAGTGAACACCTTACTATAGTAGGTAGCTTGTGCACCCTCGAACTGTAAAGCATTATCGATCTTGTGGGCATGCACTGTTTAAATTTCGCATCACTTTATTGCATCTGCGCATACGCAGAAGTGCTGCTGCTCTGACGTGCACAAACTCATTTGTTTACCATGACCCTACTTCCAAAGAACTCTTATATCAGACTTCGTTTTCGTCACAGGAAAGTGTTTGTGATCTGTGTTTTCTGTGACAACCCAGAACGTAGAAGTCTGTGCAATTTCCTGTTATCACCTGTTATTCATCCGCGGAAATACTGAGATTGAGATACAAACCAAAGCAAATTACCGATGTCTGGAAGTGTGATGTACACGCTCATTAGATAGTTTCTAAAATGCGTATAGGGTGCGTGTATTTGCAATAGCATTCATACTACAGTAAGTTTATAAAACATGAGGTAAGTTTAATTAATAATGATTTTTTTATTACCTCGAAAATCGTTGTATATGTTTGTTCCAGTTTCAACTTCATTATGGAGGAAATTAATGTGAAAGAGTTGTATTCTGTTCTGTCGTCTACGATTCAATCTGACAATGGGATGTCGTGGTCTGAAGATCACAAAGTTTCTGTTATATCTGCATCTGCGATACATGTTTATGTAAGTATGAAAATGATAAGTAACTTATAACCTTTCTATAGTCTCTTCCTATTTTCCAATGGGTATTAAATTTTGTTTCTACATAATTTTATAATGAAGAAATGTTATTCAGTGGGAAGATGGGAACAAACTTGGGAAGATGATTGATTTGTGTGTTCTTGACACAAACTCTAACTGTGATTCCTGTCTTTATTGGCAGGGCTTCATTTTCCATCAAAACATGAAGAACAAAATATGCACTGTGTTCTTCATGCTCCTGGTGTTAATGTCTTCCTCAGTTGTGAATTGTAGTAATATAACTGATCGTGTGTTTGGATCAGTAACTGATCTATTACCTGCTGCATTTGGAGACTTCAACTCAGATGAACTCACTGATCTTTTTGCAATCCGTGAAGATGGAAAAACTGTGGAAGTATTTCTTGCTGCTGATCAGGAACCTTTATTGAGACCTCATGAACTGCGTTGTAAATTTGACCAAGTTATCACAAGTGTTGTACCTGGTGATTTTGATGGTGATTCTCATATGGATGTACTAGTGACAGTGAAAAATGGTGACAAAACAAATGTATATATTGCCTGGGGAGAATATAATTATTTGAATTGTAGTCATGATAAACCCTTTGTCGTAATGAAAGGTCAACCTCTTGCATTAGATTATGATCATAATATGATTGTGGATTTATTTGGATTGAATGAAGATGGCAAATCTATGTTTTGGGTGTTCAAGAGTGACAGAAGTCCACCTGAACAGGTGCCACTTAAAAAAGATGAGAAGCATGAATTAAAAGAAGTTCATTCTCATGCATTTTTTGATGTCAATGATGACTATGCTCCAGATTTAGTTCTTTCTGCAAAAACAGGATATGAAATTTGGCTTCAGAAGCAAGAGAATAACTATAGCCTTGATGAAACAATTCCTCGTCCCTCTGCCAAAATTATTGGTCAGTCATTATTCATTGATTTAGAATTAGAGGGAGTGCTTCAGCACATTATTCCAGTTTGTAAAGATGATAACTGTGAGAAGTCTAGTACTTTATTTGTTTACCACAAGAATGAATGGCATGATTTAAATCCTGATTTCAAAGATTCTTCAGGAAATAGTTGGGGATTTACAGAGGACTTCAAGAAGAATGGAAATCTTCATTTCGGAACTATGTCACTTAGAGCAGGGGACTTCAACATGGATGGTTATCCAGACCTGCTAGCTATACTTCATCATGGTGATAAACATGTTGCTTACCTTTTGAAGAATGTCCCATGTGAAGCAAAAGGGTCATGTGGAGGTTTTAGTCGTACATTTAAAGTTCATTGGGATACTTTGAGTTCAGGGAATAAAGATGCTTCTCTAGTTTTGTTCTATGATTTATACCAGGATGGAGTTTTAGATATTATTGTAGCCTCCCAAGATCATGTTGAGGCTTTTCGAAACACATTAGATTATGATGCAAATTTTGTGAAAGTCATGGTATTGGCAGGAAAAGAAAGAGGAACAAGTTTACCTGGACCTAGAATTTCTTATTGTACCACCACACAGGAGGGACGACTACGAACGGCTGTTGCAGCTCAACTGCCTCAGTCTGCATACTTTGCTCTTGGCTTGCCATATTCAATTTTTGGATTGGGACGGACCCCTAATTTTGTGGATAACCTTACTGTTGGAGTTGGTGGGAAAAGCAGAGAGTGGACGCAAATAATCCCAAATTCTCAGATGGTTGTCATTCCAGATCCACCCAAATCTCCTTCCA
This sequence comes from Gryllus bimaculatus, assembly GCA_017312745.1. Lineage (NCBI taxonomy): Eukaryota > Metazoa > Arthropoda > Insecta > Orthoptera > Gryllidae > Gryllus > Gryllus bimaculatus. Next base: position 2,941,884 of record BOPP01000130.1, read on the forward strand.
GGTGGAGGGCAAGGTTGTTTGTTACACCAAGCAAATTGATATTGCTTAGTGTTGCTGCTTTGACAGGCACATGTTGTTTAATTGTTGCTATTATTGTTGGTTTATATATGAAGGAAAGACGAGAAGATAGGATTGAAAAATTGCAAGAAGCTCATAGATTTCATTTTGATGCTATGTAAAGATATTAGTGCATTTGACATTGTATTTGCTTTTTGAGAACCAAAAATGACTAATTTTTATAATATTTCTGTAACTTTGGCTTTCAAAATATATGTTGAGGCTTGTATTGTGAATTTTATTTATTTTTATGTTAATTACTGATTTGTTTCAGTTCAGTCTAGTCCAGAATTGACTTCCTTTGTACATATTTGTGTATTACATCTGAAGATTGTAATGATATCGTTACTATGTGTTTCAAGATAATTTAAAAGTATTAATGTTATTTATTAAATGTTTTTGACTCTATCCATACGTCTTAAAAATGGAAAACAATAGAAAATGTAACTTCATTACGTAGGATTAATCAATTTTACATATTGGCCCAATTTTTCAAAGATATTTTGTTCAATTGCACTGAGAGTTTAATCAAATTTCATGACAAGTTGCAATATTTCTTTGGAATAACAAATTTCTGATTTCAGAATTATTATATTTAATGATATCGATTCTGTGATGTATTTACTATTGTATGTGAATATATGTATATTATTATAAGAATAACAAATTATTGTTGTACTTATGTAGTTGTTTTCATTTCTTCTATATTATGTAACCTTATCCTTGCATTTACTCCAGATCATGTCACATTCTTAATCTTAAACTTCATTGTATGGATCATTCTGCCAGTTGTCTTGAGCTGTAGGTTCTTGAGAATTTATTAAATACTTTAATCATTGCAGGAGATTTTTCTTCAGAAATGGTACTTTATGATAATATGCAACATTTCAACTCAGAATTATGAGAGTTACACTGGATATGCCAATGTTAATCTTCTTTGAGAAGTATCCCTATTATTTGCTTGAAGAAAAAGCTTTTGTTTTGCTTTTATATCTCAAGTAACATAGAATCCTACATGAATATCAATGAGAGTGCCAAAGCTAGACAATACTTACATCATCTAATGACCACCTTGAGCACCATCTTCCTTGCAAATGGCTTCCCGAATGTATAGACAATTTTGTTTTATAGGACAGTGCCTTGTGATGGTCAATTAAAGTGATTCACCATATTAATATTCTGTACACTTGTGTCAATTCTGCAAAGTTTTATTTTGTGATTTGGTAGACAACAATAAATAGTATTATACATCACATATTTAGAAGTATTTGCGGAATGCCATTGCTTTTCAAAGCAGGCCAAAAAATGATACTCGTATGTGTTGTTGCTTTGATAGGGATAGCTTGATAGTTACAATGACTGTTGGATGTTATATTTTCTTACTGGGAAGAATAGGAAATCTTTAGTGTCAAATTTGAAATTCTCAAATCCATTTTCTTTTTAACAGGAGGTGGTCCCTAATCCAAATGCAACCACTGGAGAAATGTGTCTGAAAAAAAGTAAAATCAAACCAAGTGATGATGCTCCTACCGCTGATGCAGGTTTGCTTACTTTTAACTTTTGAAAAAATTTATAGATTTAATATTGTGTTTATATCCTATTATTTTGGTGGAATTTATCTCATATTTTTTTAGCTGTTAATGTGGTTAATCAATTGAAATTTATTTATAGCAATAAAATTTTAAGAGAGACAGTTTAGTTGTTTTACCAATTTTTTAAGAAAAGTTGCTTTTTTATTATGTAGTAGGTATGTAACAAAATTTAAATTAGAAATTAAAAAGAACCTTCCAAGAAAAAACTGAGTTGAAAGTATTTTCTGGCAATTGATGACATTTTGAACTCAATTTCAGGTACAATAATAGAGAACAGGACAATGAAAATTTACTATTATTTATATGGTTAATTGAAAACTTTTTCAGCCCTTGTGTTGGTTTCTTTAGTTCAGAAATTAGTATAAATGAGGAATGTTATTAATATTCTCATGTGATTACTGGAAAAAAATAATAACTGGAAATAAATTCTTTGCTCAAGAAGACAGTTTTTGAATTTTATAATCTAAATCTGTGTGGTTATAAAGTCTTTCTGTTGAAAAACTGTATTGTTTTTAATACACTGCTAGAAATAATATTTTGTATTGACTCCAAATTTCAATAAAATGCTACTCTCATATAAACATATTTTTGATGATTTGAAATAGAATTATAATTTTCTGCAAATTTGCAGGGTCCTGTGGTATGTCAGAGGACTTTACCTGTTATTCAATTTTGTTTTTATTTAATAGAATGAATGTCATCAAAGCAAAAATCTCAAAAAATAATGCTTGATAAAAATCTATCAGTCACTCTTAGAGTATTGTGAAAGCATGTTTCATGAAATGTAAATTTTACTGAAACCAATACATTCTGTGTTACTTTGAGCTAATTAGAAACTTGAAACTCATGTTTTTTGTATTCAGGTACAAAATAGTAGTAGAATACAATACGTATTCTAAAAGCTGTGCAACTGTAATTAAAACTACCTACTGTAAATGTTTTTAGTTCTTGGTTATAATTATTATATTTATGTAATAATATTCTTATTACTATTGTATTTTTATTTATTTATTAGTCACATAATACTGCACTAGTCGTGTGACAAGTCAAAATAGTATATTTTCCCTAATAAGAAATTAGCTATGTAATACAATACAAAAATTTTAATAGAAATAGAAAATAATATAATACCACACAACAATGTCATATTTTTATCCTTTCTGTCCATTAATAATTTAGAAATAGTCTTGTATGTTATGAATATGCGACTATTGTTTATAGTTGATGATCTTTATTTTACATCCCTTCATGTTTGTAGACAGTCTTGCAGAATGCCACATCATGATCACACTAGTGAGTGTTAGTGTCAACAGTAAAAATAATTTTTTTAAACTTTTGATTGTGAGTTTTAATAGAATTTTTACAAGTCCATTTGGTGCTGTATTGTAAGAGTGAATTGACTGGGTATAAGCACAAAAGGATGTAAATTTAAGAACTTCAGTTATTTATTATTTCATACTGTAAAATGATCTTTGCAACAGAAAAGCTTTCAGTTGATTTTTAAATGTGTAAATTGAATTTTGTTGGGAAGTTGCTGCTCTTACTTCCTCATTGTGTGTCTTTGAATGTGTTAGTTTCCTTAAAAAAATAAAGGCTCTGCTACTGACTTTCACTGACAGAAACTATATGCAATTTTACATGAAAATAATGTACTTGTGAGGAATCTTAAAATTAAAGCTTTTAAAATATGTATCATAAGAGAAAAGCCTATCTTCCCGCTACTGTCTTTGTTTCAACATTCTGAACAGTTGGTGTAAAATGGGCTGCTTCTTATCTGCATTGTTTATATATGGACATGCCAAAGCAGGATTTACACTTCATGAATTATTCATTAATAATAGGCTTCTTACAGGCATGGATACAAAAAATTTGATCTTTCGCTTGGAGCAGCGTGATGCATATCGTCTGATTTTGGATATGAAACTTGCTCCTCATTTCCCTGAAGCTAGGCCTCCTGAACCTCGGTTTACTGCTGCTCAATGGAGTCCAGCTTGCATGTATCAAGACCATAGGTAACAATGTTTGCTTATGAGTGTTATTTAAACAAGAAGAAAAATATCTCTATAATATCAAACTTTCATTTTATATTTCAGGTGCATTATTGCCACATTAACATGTACAGGATGCCTGAAACTGTATGTACCTTATTTCAATTGTTGGGTGGAAGTGACAGACATATCACAGTTTTGGGTAAAGAACTGCAAAGCACAGTGGACTGACAAAGTAGATGAGATGAGTTCTGCTGCAGAGTTTGCCACATTACAGAAGCGAACTTCCCAATTGAAAATTACAGGTTGATTTTTTTTTTTTTATTATCATATTATAATTTCCTGCCTCTTATTTTGTCCCTATTATTTTATTTTTCATTATTTCATTTGTCATCATTATTATTTCATTGGCATCATTGAAGTGAATTTTACTCTTTAGAACAAAAGTTTTAAATTGAAGAGAGTGAAAAACTAATGTAATAGGAATATGTCTCTAACTTCCTCTTTGAGTAGAACTGAAAAAACAATGAAATTGAGATATCTGATTGAGAGCTCTGAACTGAACTCTACATTGCTTATATAAATTATACGGTGTGTTAGATTAGTGTTACATCACACTAATATTAAGAGTAGAAAATGTTAAAATATTAATAATAGAAATTTTAAAAATATATAAATTAATTACTAAGTTGTGATGCATAAATTGTTTAGTATTTAATTGTATAATTTACTTTTTCTTATAAATAGAAAAGAGGAGTTGATGTAAGACTAATGCAATTCATTTAGGTGGTTTGCTTTAAATTTTTTTTTACAGGGAGTATCATAAATCATCCAAATTTGTATTACATAAATTATGGAGGAACTGTAATAACTTTAATTTTGTATTTTTTGACACTTTTTCAACATTGTTTTCAGGCATGGTGTGGGGGAATATGATTAAATTGGAACAGGAAAGATATTCCTTTATAGCTACAATATCTCACTATGGAACATTGGCTTTGTGGAAAGTTAATCACTTACCAGATTTAGGCATTCCTGCTCAAAATTATTATCCTCAATTATTAACCACATGTGAAACAAATATGTATAATGCTAGCTCTTTGCATTGGATGCAGTGGTATGAAAAACAGATTTCAGTTATTGTTGGAGATTCGAATGGATGTGTGACTGCTGTTACTTTCTCTTTTGATGATTTTAATGAATCTGTATCAGTACTAAACATGCAACAAATATGGAAGGAGAAAGATCGTATGAAAGTATCTGGCATTAAAAGCCTGACACATTCTTCTATCTGCGATGTTAAACAGAGAATATTAGGTGTAACTAAAAATAGTTTTCTGTTAATATTTTTAATCACACAAGAAGAGGTTGCATCCTATTGTCATTATCATCTTGGAGGCCTTCCTTTGACAGGTAACTTCTTTCATAATCAGATTTGAAATGAATATGAGTAATTGTGTCAATAGCTTTTAAAAATATCTGTATTGCCTTTATGTTTACTTGCAGGTTTGGAAGTGTATAATGATGATTCATTTATTGTTTGTTCACTCTCTGGTGTTCTATGTAAATATCATGTAAGAGTTGAAAAAACAAAAGAGAATTACAAGCTATTGACATCTAAAAATATCCTAAAGACCAATTTATCATGGCAAGATATGGCATGCTTTGGTATATCTAAAAATTATAATAATGGCTTGTGGACTCTGTGTACAAAGTTGGTCCAGTTTACTTTTTATTAAAGTATTACATTTTTATATTTAATTTATTGTCAAATTCATACTTACATTGTTTTTACTTGTTTGTAGCCTATGTAAAATGTATGACCATTTAGTCAAGCGGAGACCATCCCAAGTTGTGTTTTGTACTATAAGTGAAGGTGGGGATGATATAAAGGATTCTATTAATGAATTACCTACAAAAATTGCTTCTTCTAAACTGCGTTTTAATTGGGAGAGTCTTGAAGTTTTTAGGTAAGCAAAAAAAATTGATTGAATATACTCAATTAAGAAAGTGAAAATGTCATTAACAAAGTCAGGATTTTTGTGCACCATTAAGTACTGAAATATGCATGCAAATATGTGCTATCAAATGCACATTTAAGGTAAAAATAATGAATTATGTACAATCAAATTTAAGTATTTTATTAATTTTCTCTTTTAGTGCCTTTTCTAACAGTAGACGCTTAATATATTTTCAAAACTTTCTTCAGTTAGATTCAGCTGCGTGTTGAAAAAATTATTTTGGAACACCAAGAAACTATTTTAAATGTGAATTAAGGTTTATGAAAGGATTTAGTTTGTAGCTGCTTTTCTTCCAATATTCGAAGAATTTTAAAGAGTGCAGCTTAAAAATAAAAGATATGAGTGTCATCTGTTGTCAGGTTCTAAGAATGTGTTATGTATATTAACTTTAACGTTAACACATTGTATGCAAAAGATTGATAAAACTTGCTTATACTTAATATGGTAGATTAGTCTAATATGCAATAATATGCGGAAAAATAGAATTCATTCTTTACCCATGAATTTCTCAAAAAATCATTGAAATATGCAAACACATTATACATTTTTTAACAGAATGAAACACATGTTTTCAAAGATTGAGAGTTGAAGTAATATTAAATTAAAACATGCATTTGCATCGAACTCCTGTCTTTAGTTATTAATACAATAGAACCTCGCAAATTTGAAATTTTGGATAATCCGAACAACATTCAGGATGGAGGGGGGTAAAAAAATATTGATTTATAATGTAAAGAAAGGACTTTATAATTACTGTAGAACCAGACAACTAATTTGTTGAAATATAAATTGTCGAAATGAAATGTTTATTGCACTGCAGTGTATATCACGTGTAACTACGGTGTATATCACGTGCTTATATAGCAGTAATTTTCACTTAGAGGAACTTGCAAAATCAGTAAACTTTTGCTGTAACTGAATTTGTGTGATGATGCAATCGCTACGTTATGTTTCCATTTTCTCACATTGCACACTATATTACATTATCTGGTAATCCTATAGATGCATATTTGTATATGCATGGTACATTTTTTTGAATAATCTGAACAGACTACATCCCCAATTAGTTCAGATTACCGGGGTTCTATTGTAATACTTTTTTGTATCATGTTTTAATCTGGATATCTTTCTAGTTGCTCTCATGAACATAATCTGTTTACAAAGAGTAATCATTATTTTAGGTTTTCTTGTCATTTGTGGAACATTTAGAATAGTAGCTTTTTGTAATGGAAATTGGTAGTAAAATTCTACGCGTGAACCTATTGCTTCATGACTGAAACACATATACACTGTAACAAACAAACACAATGTACTTCCTCTTCTGTACATTGTCAGTAAAGATATTTATTAGTTAATTAGTTCTAATTTCCTTGCCTCATGATCATGATAAAGTTTTCACGATTGCATTGCAGTTGTGTTTAATGCAAGTGTTGTTGACTGGAGGCCAGACAGAAATAGCTAAAGAAGGATTTAGAGAAATTTTCTCACCTTTGCATTCTCCCTTCCCTCAAAAATTGCCCCCAATCTTATTGTTAAGTGCAGTCAACTTTTTTTTTCTTTTTTTTCTTTTTTTTTTTCTTTCTGAAATAATTCCTTTTATTCAGTCTTTTACTAAAACATTAAAACATTAACAAATTAAATTTAAAATAAAAATTAAAATGTTGATAAATTGACTCGAGCCTAAATGACGCCTCTGAGCTAAATTCAAATTGCCTGTTTCTCGCCCAAGAAATACCTTCTTTCTCTGCTAGTTGGTGAAAGGAGCGTAGCGAAATTTGTGTGGTCAGACGGAAGAGCGGGCCTGATGGCCCTAGTCTCGCCACGTAAAATATGGCAAATTCAATTCAATTCAATTGATACAATAAATAGAAGTACTTTTTCATCATTAGAATTGTGATTGATTCAGTTAGATTTTGAAGAAAATATTCAAAACTGATATTTGTTCTAGATCCAACTGAATTGATGCAGTAGACTCTCATCCATGTATCCACAATGGCATATGCATGTCTTTTTGTAAAAAATGTTCTTGCTTCTGCATCCTTTCTTCACTCAAAAATTGACACTATTCTTATTGTTTGGTTCAGTCAGCATTACCAAATAATTCTGTCTTTAATTATGATGTCTTCAAAAATATTAATATATAATTCGAATAAAATTAATATTAATTGTTCTTATTTGTATATAATGCTTTTATTTATAAATTGAAGGTAATATCACATGTATTACTTAATTATTTAGGGGAGATCAAACATATTGTTCGTGAGGAAGAGGGGTAAGCAGAATCTCCAAATATGTTTATGTAATTTATGACACTCAAACATGCATAGATAGATTTGCATGCATGTGCGATCTCTTCTCTCTCTCTCTCTCTCTCTCTTTCTCTTTCTCTCTCTTCTTTCTCTCTCTTCTCCTTCTCGTGCTCTCTCTCTTCTCCTCCTCTCTTCTCTCTTCTCTCTCTCCTTCTCTCTCTCTTCTCTCTCTCTCTCTCCTCTTCTCTCTCTCTGGTCTTTCTCTCTTCTCTCTCTCTTCTTTTCTATCTCTCTCCCTCTCTCTCTCTCCTCTCTCTTTTCTCTTCTCTCTCTCTCTCTCTCTCTCTCTCCTCTCTCTTTTCTTTCTCTCTCTCTTTCTTCTCCCTCTCTCTCTCTTTCTCTCCCCTTCTCTCTCCTCTCTTCTTCTCCTCATCTCTCTTCTCTCTCTCTCTCTCTTCTTCTCTTCTTCTCCTCTCTCTCTCTCTTCTTCTCTTCTCTCTCTCTTTCTTCTTTTTCTTTCTCCTCTTCCTCTCTCTTCTCTTTTCTTCTCTCTCTTTCTTCTTCTTTCTTCTTTCTTCTTCTTTCTCAT
>BOPP01000130.1:2958183-2973858 GCA_017312745.1 Gryllus bimaculatus
AGTCAGAAGAAAAGGCCAAAGGCAAGTCAGAAGAAAAGGCCAAAGGCAAGTCAGAAGAGAAGACCAAAGGCAAGTCAGAAGAGAAGGCCAAAAGCAAGTCTGAAAAGAAGGCCAAAGACAAGACAGAAAAGAAGGTCAAAGGCAAGTCAGAAGAGAAGATCAAGGATAAGTCAGAAGAAAAGGCCACAGACAAATCAAAAGAGAAGGCTGAAGACAAGTTAGAAAAGATGGTCAAAGCTAAGTCAGGAGGGAATGGTGAGAAAATAAAAGAAAAGACAAAAGAAGGAAAAAATGAACAGAAAACAGAAGAACAAATGGAATGTGAAGAAAGTATTTGTGTAACAACTGAAAATCTTTCTGCAATTTCTGATGTTCCAATGGATACTGATATTTGAAATATTAGAAAATGTAAAGAAATGTAAAATAATGGCGAAAATAAAATAAAAAAATAAAAAAAAGGTAAAGTAGTGTCGTTAATTATTGTAATAATGAATTAAAACAAAAGCCGTTAATTGGCCAGTCTATTTATTTTTTTATCTTATTTAGTCAATTTAAAATGAAATAAATGGATTTGGGAATATATGAAAACACAATAATAATACAAGAATTTGGTTTATACAAGCATGCAATTGCATATTCAAAAGACAATAGTGAGTGGTTACAGTTCATTAAATTTAATTTTATACAAAATAAAACTAACATGACATTGAATAGATATGAAAATATTTGTAAATATTGTAATTGGCATATGAACATTTGTAAATATTGTAAGAAGTGATAATATAATTTGTTTTGTCCTGCTAGTAAGTTTTTGAAATCATGAATTTTATTTTATTTATCAGACAAAATGAAACTTCCATGCTAGTGTTAAAAATAACAATATCCTAAGATTGTCCATGATTAAATGAATTAGAGACAGAAAGAAGTATTTGTTTGTTACTCTTTATATTTTCATATCAAGAGTGAAGATAGAACAAAGAAGGTATTTTTCAAAAGATATCAAAAACACAATCAGATGATTTTGTTTCTTTTTCTATAAGTATACTAAAAAAGATAACAGATCAAAAATTTTCTTCATGATACAATGTATTTTGTCTTCTAATCTTTCTTCTAATTTGTTTGTGTGAGTATACTTATAGAAAAAGAAACAAAATCATCTGAGTGTGTTTTTGGGATCTTTTGCAAAATACCTTATTTGTTTTATCTTCACCCTTGATGTGAAATACTACCAGGTCTAAAAATTGTAGAATTTTACACTGACAGAATTAAGCCTGAGAAACATACTCAATAAAACTTTTCAAAACATTTCTCATAAATATATTTTAAATTTATTATTTATTATCACATATTAAGTAATTATGTGTACTTAATCATTAAGTACTTCTGGATTAATTACTAATATTTACAAACACACTGTTTCCATATGTAAAATTCCAATTCATTTTTGAAATTTAATATCTTTTCTCAGTTATGATTCCAGTTTCCTAAATAATGGTATGTTTCATAATTCTGTTGGCAAGTCGGAAACTGTGGCACTGATTCATGGTTTGAATATGAAACATCACTTTCTTCCCAGTAGTCATTTGAAAGAGAATTATGAACATGATAGGTCGAATTACATATTAAGCTATCAGCAACAATTTGCTGTTGATACTGGTTTGTGAAGTCTGATTGTAAGCAACAAGCTCCTGGCATGCCACCCATTCCCCAAACTGTGGCCAACACTGGATGCTGCTGTACACTTGTTGTTCGGCCACTGTAGCACTGAAATTTAAACAAAAGGAAAACAATTGAATAAATATGTTTGAGCAATTTATTTTTTGAAAATATATCAATAATTTTTATTAGTCTTTTCAGGAGTATAAAGTTTTATTTGAAGTGCACACACAGTGGTGATCTTGAGCCTTGTGTACAATCACTGGTGCCGAAGAGACCCTTCATTTTATTTTTTTCCTTACATTCACAATGAATTAAATTTTCTTGATGATTGAAGAGCACTTACTTGGTATTGTCCTTGTGTTAATCCCAGAGAACTTGCTAAAAGGTTTGCAGTAGCTTGACTAAGTCCTTGTGCCAAAATATTCACGAAGCGAGTTTCTTCCATTCCTTTTCCTTCCACCAAAATCTGTGATAGAGCTGATATATAGTTGCGAGCCAATCGAAGTGTTTCTATCTTTGACAACTTTTGTTGACTATTATTACGGCATTGTTGAACTGGAACACATCTAGGGGCAAAAAAAAACACAGTAATATTAAGAATATCAGTAAAATAAGTAGGTAGTTATTGTTTTTTGTTTATTTGAGCTAATGATTATTAGCTTTAGCATTAATTAGCATTATTACATTAGTGTTTAGTTGATGCATAATTTTGATTGAAAGTGATAAGTACTTCATCTTTACGTCAATGAATTTTATTGTTATTGATGTTGGATAATTAGTGATGGATTATGGATCCAACATTGATGTTGGATAATTATTAGATCATTTTATTTTTTGTGAAACTTTCCTGACTTGTTGGGAAGATATTTGTTGGTTTACTGAACTGTAGAGTGCAATAAATAATTCCTTACTTCTATACTAAAAAATAATATTTTTTTCTAAATTTACTCTTTCCAATTAAATAATTTCTTTTCATTTTATTTTTGGAAGTAAATCTTAAAATCAATCTTAGAATCACTTTTTTCATCAATTTTAGTAATGTGCCAACTATAATGTTAAGAACTTTTTAATAATGTTACTACTGTATGCAGAGAAATCAGTAATTTGGTTTACTTACCGTCTAAGTCTATCTAAAGCAGCATTTAAACCATGCATTCGGTGCCTCTCTCTGGCATTTGCCTTATGGCGACGTGCTCTCATTTTATGACCTTTCAAGTGTGATGTTTTGCTTAAAACTTCTGTGTCCATCTTTTCTTTTGTTGATTTTTGGACACAGATAGTGATATCGAGGATTTGAAAAAATGTAACTAGAAAAATTTGTTAGTAGTGAATTATGTTAAAAAAACTTAAATGTGAACTGTTAAGGTAGCAAGAATGCCATATGGACTATGGTGAACTGCGAAGGTCCCAGCATTGAAACACATTTGGGTGATGTCACATCAGCACCCCGATGGTGGGTTTACTTCCCCTCCCTGTCACTGCCCTTATCAGCCCATGTTTGATTAAGCTCTTCAGCTTAATTGCGGTGGAGCCAGCAAATATCATCCAATCACACAAGCAGATCTTCCCACCTATACTATCTGAAATATTGATGTGAGAATTTGGACTTAGAATGAATAACTTGACATTGTGGAATGATATATATTTTCTATTTGTGCTGTTCAAGAAATTAACTAAAATTCAAGTTGATAGAAAATATTGGTATTGAACAATGATTTTAAAGTGCACCTATGAGAGCAATTCTATAATAATGGGATCTGTGGAAAAATGGGTAAGAGCTTGATTGTGTGGACCGTTACGAGATCCAGAAGTTACGACGCCCATATGTTCCAATCGGAAACCATTCATCTTATCTACTTTGGTCTGCATTTGGGGGAGGCGGCGAGAAAGTTTCCTAAAAACCAACTCCCTTTTTCGAAAGATCATTAGATTGTCGTAGTTAGGAAATCTTCCACTGGAAAGGGGATTAATTATTCAGCATTTATTCGGGAATCGTCGCAAACTACACATTCTGTTGAAAAATGTATTATTCCGTTTCCCGAAGAAGGTCGTGTCGATATTAAAATGCATTTTAATCACTGAGCGAGACGAGGGACGAGCTTTTTTTTATTGAAACATAGTCCAGGAATAAGAACTGGGATCAAAGTGGGTATGTTTGCATTTTGAGAGTAAAAGTGAAGGTTTCACAACGGACATAAGTGAATGTGGTGGACGGGGAGAGGTTCGAATAAAAAACATTCTCACTCTGTTTCTGTAATTATTGAATTACGTAACTTCAAAATCTACTTTTATGTCAAAGTTAATTAAAATTTACATTGTGTTTTAAGTTAAAAAATTAAAATACATCTAATAGTCCAGTCGGTATGCTAATTTTTACCTGAAAACAGGTCATAAACCTTTTTCTTTGTGTGTATTGTATGTACCCAAGTAATAGTTAAAACCCCTAGTTTTCGATCTCCCAGACCCTGTGTTAACGCTGAAAGGCCTGAAAAACCGGTATTTTTCTAACTTGTTTCGTGGTGTGTATGTGTGTTTTCCCTCTAAAGCTCTTTAACCTTAAGTCGTGTATAAAAATGATTCAAATGAATTTTAAAAAGGATAAAATTTTCTACAACTTTTGTATAATTTTTTTTCGAAACCAATTACCAAGCCAGCTACACATTTTCGAATTTTTTTTTTCAATTATCAAAAATGTGTGCAAACATACGCGTCTGTGAGATTATAATCAACCTATAATAAATATAATAGTTAATATACGTAATACTGTCATTTATCTCATCGCCGGGGTAAACATTGTCTCATAAATGTACCCATTGTCAAAAATATTAATATAAAAAAGATGGATATGTATATGCGTGTTCGTTTTCCAGCTTAACTCTTCGATACGGGAACAATGCCATTTCAACAAAACTCTGTATACTTTATTACTGGGCAATTGCAACGGGGAAAATGTAGATGGGAGTAAGACACCCCAGTGGGGTGGGTGGGAAAGGTATAACATTTGGCGAACATCGGCAACTGCCGTGTCGATCCGTATTGAAAGGTTGAAAACATACTGTCTTTTTTGAATATTTCTATACCAAATTTGGCATAAAAATACTCAAAGACAGTCTGTTTTCAACCTTCCAAGTTCTATTAACAGTGTTTGTCAGAAAAGTTACGATTAGTAAATACTGCAATATATTGCTATGGTCTGATACGTGATGAAGTTACGAATCTACTGATTTTTCAAAGAGAACCAGCTTCTTACCGAGATATTTATTTATAGAATAAAGGACAATTCTCACTCATCAAAATCATTCAAGTACGACCGAGAACATATGCTTTTAGTTATATGTAATACATTCACCCTGCGTAGACAATAGAAAGAAATATTCTGCAGTGGAAACAGTTATTTGTTTGAAATATTCTGCGTGATCAAACTTCAACAGAACACTGCTGAAGCAGATGAAATATTTTTGTCGATTTGTACGGTAGAGATGAACTACAGCACTGGACGATGTTCGCTACCAAGAACTTTCAAAGACGATAATATTTAAGTTTTGTCTTGCCATAAATCCACATGTGATGCAGCACGCTAATAAATGGGTGTCGCCTACCGTCATATTGGGGAAAACAAACTATTCCTCAGGATTTGTGTTGATCGTCTAGCACACACATGCCTAATTAAAACAATATGAAATGCATCTTAAGAACCCTCATTTCATATAATCAAATAGCATGCTGCGACATGTAGCTGCAGAAAATCTGGACTGAAGCGCACTTCTCTTGGCAAACAAAGTTCTGAGCAAGCATTCCTCAATCGATCTGGCTCATGACGCGGCCCCTTGAGTTTGAAACTTGTATTTTAATTTTCAGGAGTACTTTAGATGAAGCCCTTGGAACATTTTCAAAATGTTCAAAAAAATTGCGCTATCGATTTTGATTAAATTTTGTTGGTGGAGAGTAAAGGACGTTTAAGAGAACGGCACAGGTCTCATGTTGGTTAAAAACACTGCTTTTTCTAAAATTGCAAAAATTCAAACGTTTTTTCGGCATCTTCCTTCAACTAAAATATTTAAGAAATAATTTTTTCTCCTAATAAAATCAGTTCCTCAAAGATATATTTGAAAACAAGGTCATACACAATTTTTCGAAGATTTGAGTATTTTTTCGCGTAATTTTGCTTGAAATATAGGCAATTTTTAATTTTTGTTTAAACCTTTTTTCTCAAAAATGACATCATCGATTTTGATTCAGTTTTGTCGATAGATAATCAGAAGAGCGTTTTAGACAATGTTGGTTAAAAACCCTGTTTTTTCGAAAATTGAAAAAAATCAAAATTTGTTCGGCGTCTTATTACAACTACAATTATGAACAGACATTTTTCTTAATGAAATGTGTTCATAAAAAACAGATTTTCGAATAAGGTAATGTTGAATTTTTTTGAAAGTGTGAGTATTTTTTGTGTAATTTGACTACAAAATGGTTCGCTCAAAATTTACTGCGCTTCGTGGACAAAGTTGAGAAGTGTTTGAAAGATATTGCTATTCTTATAAAATAAAAGTAGTTTGAAGGAAGGTAATACATTTAACATAGAACTAACAAATTACTTCTTTACTGCAAGACATTTTTATCGCTGATTATGGTATGTTCCTGGTGCCCGAAATAAATGCAGGTATCTACCACAAACGATTCCTTTAAATTGGTTGGATTTGGATTATATTAGCATTATTTGTAATACTTTACATGAAAGAAAAATTATGTACCATTAATTTTTACGTTTTAATTTTATATTACGCTATTATTAATTATTATTATTATTATTATTATTATTATTATTATTATTATTATTATTATTATTATTATTATATACGCTGCCTTGGGAAACAGTATACCGATGTATATTTCAGAATATCACTCTTGAATGACAACAGTATAAGATAATGAAATGTGAAATTCTGTTGAATTCGTCTCTTTGTCGAACGTTGTCTTGCAACCGTTATGAGGCTTTGTTTTATTTATTTTTTATTTTAACGTCAAAAACAGAAAAACTGATTGTGACGTATTAGAGGAGAAATGTAGTCTGTGAACGTTTTCGTAAATTCTGGTATTCCTACCCTAACCCATTTACATGTTGAATTCTGAATGCAGTAGTAGTAATAATGCAGAAGCATTAAATAAAGACAATTTGAGGAAGTTTTCGTAGGTGTGAAAACGTATAGAGCATTTAGCATTGCATGTTCAGATAAGGGGTAATGTGAAATTTGTGTTTAAACTAGCATATTTGGAGAATTTTACAATACTATTATGTTTAATAGTTACTATAATTTTCATTTGTTTGCCAACTATATCAGTATCGTATTATTTATTAACTTTTTATTATTATATTTTCTCGCATAATGCTTGCGCAGAATAAGAACAAAAACCGACCATCTCCCCCATACGTCATACAGTTTTTACTTTTTTTATACACAACGAATTTAATGCCAGAAAGATATTTTCATTTAAAGATTTGAATAAAAAAATCTATTATTTGAAAATATGTAATTTTCACACACAATATTCTACGATTTCTATGATTTCAAATACGTTTTTTAAAAAAAAGATGACTTAGATGTGTTAAATTGGAGAGAAAACGTAGTTGGTGTAAATAGTATTACATAACCATTATTAAAGGCGAGAAAGTACGTGCTGTTTTAGCGCCACTAGTTTGTTATGGGTTTCGAAATCTTCATAGGGTCATAGGGGGGGTCATAGTTTAGTGTTACGTGGTGTTGATATTTATTTTAAAAATATTTCAACATTTCCTGAAATAATTCCTTTTATTGTCTTATACTAAAACATTACCATTTTAACAAATTAAATTAAAAATATAATAAATTAAAGAAGTTATATTCTATTAATTGTTACAGTAAATGAAAATATTTTTGCATCATGATATGTTGATTAAATCTTTTAGATTACGAAGAAAATATTCAAAACTGATCCGCAGTATCTTCTAGAATCCAATTACTGGGCGCAATAGACTTCGCGCTTACACATTCTCCACGACGTCCACAACTGCTTTGCGGGTGTGAATCATGGACAATAAGAAAACAAGATAAAATGACAATACGCCTCTGAAATGAAATTCATCTGAAGAGTAAAACGCTAATTCCCAATGGATAAAATGAAGATTTAATACAGTAACTTTACATATTTTTTATCACTGAAAAAATAAACAACAGTGCGGTGCACTTAGGATGTCCCACGAAAGGATCCCTCTTCCTTTATGACAATATGACAACGCCATATTGTTTCGGCGTCTCCACGTGTTGTCCAATTAATATTTCATTCTTCTTGACAGCTGGGGTGGGTGTAGAGCGATGTTGCCTTCGCGATCACAGCATAAGCAAGAAATACCCACAGAGTATATATCGAAATACCCGCAATAAGAGCACACAACAGTAGACGACACAGAATCGCACACACGATGCATAACCGAAGAAGTAATGGCGTCTTATTTTTCAAAATGTTCATAAAAGCATGGGTGAGCGCTGGAAAATAATTGTATAATCTCAACAACCATAAAAAATTGAAGTAAATGGTTGATTTTCAACGTTTTATGACAAAATAGGAACAATATAATTTATTAAAAGAAATACAATACGTTATTTTTCTAGTACTTTTAGATAGATTTATAGGTAATGTCTCTGAGATTAGTCCTGAATATTTTCTGGGTTGATTATTCAAAATGGTAGGGCTGCCAAAAATGTCCCTTTAATAGATAAAGACAATGTAGGGTATCCACATTTTTGTAATGTAGTTGTCTTTTGAGTTTGACTTCAGAGTTACAAGTCTCGAGCAGAGAGTATATATCTGAAGCCTCGAGAGCTGATACCATCTTATTAAACGAGATTTGTTTCCTCAAGATTCCTGAAGCCATAGCATTGGGTTATGATCCATTTCGGTAGTAAATTTCAAGTTTTGAAGCTTTAGGTTATCCCTTCAGTGTACCCTTAAGAGACATTCTACTGTTACGCTAAACAGATCAAGATTATAGCCAAAATAGTGGTTTCAAGATCCCATAGAAATCTGCCCAAGAAAACCCAACTAAGACAGCGTATCGTTAGGATGTAGTCAACAATTTTGATGGATAAATTTGAATTGCGTGGATGGATTCTAACAGACGTCATCCTGGAACGCAGCACCGATTATTAGAAGTGCAGCGGAGTCTTTCCCGGGAGCCTGCGCTCCGTGTTTGGGTAACTATTGTTTGTGGCTCTTAGAAACCTCAACCCGGGTACGGGCTGAGTTTAGTTCAGAATCAACATGGCTGGCTGACTCTGCAGCGACTCTGGCCAGGAGGTCCTAGTTCTAGTGACTGGTAGGTTCGAGTCCCGTCAGTGGCAGGATTTGATGACACTAGATAGCTCGAATTCAGCAGCTGGCTGGAGGAGAATTGAAAAGGCCAGCTGCTCTGATTGGAAGTGGTTACTTCGTCTAATTATTTCATAATTTTGCGGGCTCGTAATCTGCTATTGTCAGTAGTCCTGTAAGTGTAATGTATGTTTTTATCATGAGAGGTGGCTAGGAGTCCCCGCTGGATGGTGATATATGGCGTCGACCTGCACGTCGGCTTGCAGGTTGTCCGTATTCCTCCAGTGGGCACTGTTTTAGGCGGGATAAGCTCCCGATGTTTCCTCTCATCTTGGGTACTGTGATGCATGTAAGTGCATGTGTGTGTGTGTGTGTGTGTGTGTAGAGGGTGAGGATAGCACAAGGAATAGGAAGGAAAGATCTCAAGCATTCACCTGATATTAATCGATCAGATGATTCGGCCGTTAGAATTCTCCTCCAGACAGTGAGTAAACTCGGCCTAGCTTTCTAGCTGGAGTCGATAAACTTGTTACTGTCGGAACTAGGATCTCCTGTCAGAGGCACTGCAGTGACATCAGTCAGTGGCGTAGCAATCGTGCCCGCAATGCGGGCGGGCCTAGGTAAAAGAGGGCATATTTTCAGAGTATATTTTTATTATTTACGGTATTAACACTGCTTTTGTTTGCTATGCACGTTTTTAAAGGGGATCCGGATAAAAGTTTCATTTCGTTACGCTACTGACATCAGTTGATGCCCTGTGCTACCTCAACCGGTTGGATTTCAAAGTTTTTGTTTTCTGGTATCCAGAAGAGCTAAATTTAAAACATGAAAAAGTATGTTCAAGAGGATCTTGTTTTGTAGAATACTGCTAGCCTACAGAAACGTAACAGGGTTTCACCTGTCTTCTTTATGACCCCGTTCCTGTTCTTCACCTTCAGGCTTCGTACTGAAGATGGCGGTGAAGATGTCTATCAAGTACGAACGCCCAAAAGTGACGTGTCACCCCTGTGAAAGTGGCAAAAGTAAAAATCAAAGTGGTTTTACAACACAAGAGACCAAAAGAGAGGTCCCTTGGACGCTTGAAATACGTAGTTCGATAGGAAAGCCGTGAATGGTATGTGTAGCAACCCAATCACAAAAATGTGTGCAAGAGATGCAGATGCGCCTCAGACGCTCCACACTGTCAAAAGTATTTAGTGCAATGTGTATAGTGTTCACTGATAGGTTAGATGTACATAATTAAAATTAAATTGGCATATAAGATGCAGTTAGATTAAGTATTAGATGATAAGTATCTAGTGTAGTAATCTAGGCAATAAGCACACATGTAAATGTTAGATAATGAATTAAAAATGATGAGAGAGAGAGACACAAAGAAGAATTCTGGTATTCTACCCTAACCCCATTTACATTTGAATTTCTGAATGCAGTAAGTAGTAATAATGCAGACAGCATTAAATAAAGACATTTGAGGAAGTTTTCCGTAGGTGTGAGAAACGTATAGAGCATTTAGCATTGCATGTTCAGATAAGGGTAATGGTGAAATTTGTGTTTAAACTAGCATATTTGGAGAATTTTTACAATACTAATTATGTTTAATAGTTACTATAATTTTCATTTGTTTGCCAACTATATCAGTATCGTATTTATTTATTAACTTTTTATTTATTATAATTTTCTCGCAATAATGCTTGCGCAGAAATAAGAACAAAAACCGACCATCTCCCCATTAACGCATACAGTTTTTTACTTTTTTTTATACACACGAATTTGAATGGCAGAAAGAATATTTTCATTTAAAGATTTGAATTAAAAAATCTATTATTTGAAAATATTTTAATTTTCACACACACAATATTCACGATTTCTCTATGATTTCAAATACGTTTTTTTAAAAAAAAAGATGACTTAGATGTGTTAAATTGGAGAGAAAACGTAGTTGGTGTAAATAGGTATTACATAACCCATTATTAAAGGGCGAGAAAGTACGTGCTGTTTTAGCGCCACTTAGTTTGTTATGGGTTTCGAAATCTTTTCATAAGGGTCATAGGGGGGGGTTCATAGTTTAGTGTACGTGTGTTGATATTATTTAAAAATATTTCAACATTTCCTGAAAATAATTCCTTTTTTGTCTTATACTAACACATTACCATTTTAACAAATTAAATTAAAATATAGATACATTAAAGAAGTTAATTCTATTAATTGTTACAAAGTAAATGAAAATATTTTTGGCATCATGATATGTTGATTAAATCTTTTTAAGATTACGAAAAAAATTCAAAACTGATTCCGCAGTATCTTCCTAGAATCCAATTTACTGGGCCGCAATAGACTTCGCGCTTACACATTCTCTCACGACGTCACAAACTGCTTTGCGGGTTGTGAATCAATGGACAATAAGAAAACAAGATAAAATGACAATACGCCTCTGAATGAAAATTTCATCCGAAGAGTAAAACGCTAATTCCCAATGGATAAAATGAAAGATTAATACAGTAACTTTACATATTTTTTATCAACTGGAAAAAATAAACAACAGTGCGGTGCACTTAGGATGTAACCACGAAACGGGATCCTCTTCCTTTTATGACAATATGACAACGCCAAATTGGGTTTCCGGCGTCTCCACGTGTTGTCCAATTAATCATTTCATTCTTCTTGACAGCTGGGGTGGGTGTAGAGCGATGTTGCCTTCGCGATCACAGTCATAAGCAAGAAATCCCACAGAGTCATATATCGAAATACCGCAAATAAAGAAGCACACAACAGTAGACCCAACCCCCGGGGGAAAAAGAAAGAAACACAGAATCGCACACACGATTGCATAACCGAAGAAGTAATGGCGTCTTATTTTTCAAAATGTTCATAAAAGCATTGGGGTGAGCGCTGGAAAATAATTGTATAATCTCAACACCATAAAAAATTGAAGTAAATGTTGATTTTCAACGTTTTATGACAAAATAGGAACAATATAATTTAATTAAAAGAAATACAATACGTTATTTTTGCTAGTACTTTTAGATAGATTTATAGGTAAATGTCTCTGAGACCTTATCCTGAATATTTCTGGGTTTGATTATTCAAAATGGGTAGGGCTGCAAAAATGTCCCTTTAATAGATAAAGAACAATGTAGGGTATCCACAATTTTTGTAATGTAGTTGTCCTTTTGAGTTGACTTCAGAGTTACAAAGTCTCGAAAGCAGAGAATATAATAGATAGATTTATTAAAGTTCGCTTTGAGCTAATGCTCGGTGGCAAACATGATAACAATTAAAATTAGAATTACTAAAACATTTTAAACAATTACAATTGGGTTTACTATTAGAATTAGGGGGTCGATATAATAGTTTCATTTATTTCTAGCTAACTGCTAAATTCACTTCTAGTTTACAAACACTTCACTACACTACACAACATAGCACTACACTGCACTCCCCCTTCACTACCCTACACTCCCTTCCCCCACTACACTACACTACATCACTTCACTGTATAAGGGCCATGAACGATAATATTTATGACTAATAATAATAATAATAATAATAAAATAATATAATAATAATAAATAATAAATAATAATAAAAATAATAATAATAATAATAAAGATAAATGTCTCGGTCAGTATTATTCGAGATGCTCTAAATGGAATGAAGTATATTTAAATTTGCTCATAGAAGGAAGAGCTCTAGTGCTTTCTGCAGGTAGTTTATCCAATCTACTATAGTGCGATTCACAAAGAGAACTTGCCTACATCAGTCTTTGCTTTCTACATCGATTTCCCAAGATGGTCCTCCTCTGCTTTTATAATCTTGATTTCTGTAATCTTTTACGATATCGCCCATGCTGTGTCCCCTCTGCATGTCTTATACATACGCATAAACGCGCCCGTTCCCTTTCTCTTTGATTAAGGACTTCCCATGTCTCGTTGTTCAAGCCCACGCACCGCCGTAATTTACAAACTTTGAGGCCCGGTTTTGAATTTACTAACGCTTCGATTTGCCCTTTTCTGTACGGGTCCGTCAGCCATGCCGCTCCGTAATTCTAATTATGACACGTACAAGTGTAGTATATGCTAGGCGATCGGGCATTTGGACTACTATTTTAGAATACGCATTACACAAGTGCAGCGCTCTCAACCGGATTTTTTAAAACGCGTATTGGTTAATATGATCCGACCAAACCTAGTCGCTTCGCAGGAACCAAACCCAAATACTTACAGTTTTTTACACGTGGTTAATAACGTTGTTCCTAAATCATAACTGGAGCGTATGCTCGAGGCGGGACTTGGTAAAGCAAATGAATTTCTCTTTTCCGGATTTAAATTCCATCTTATTTCTGCCAGCGCCCAGTTCCCATAAAACAGTTTAGATCAACTCTGTAAAACATTTTCGTCCTCAGACGAGCCAATACTCCTATATATTATGAATCCGTCGGCGAATATGTCTAACTTTTGATTTTAATCCAGTTGCAAATGTCATTAATAAACTAGCTAAGGAATAGCACAGGCCCTAACACACTCCCTGGGGGAACCCCCGAGGTTACATCGGCTTTCGAACTGAAATATTTGGTCTCCTATTCTAACTGTTTGGGTGGCGCCCCCGTAAGAAATTCTTTTATCCACAGAAAATTCTTTTATCCCCACTTAATATCTGAAGCCTCGAGAGCTGATACCATCTTATTAAGCGAGATTTTTGTTTCCTCCAAGATTCCTGAAAGCCATAAGCAATTGGGTTATGATCCATTCGGTAGTAAATTTCAAGTTTTTGAAGCTTTAGGTTATCCCTTCAGTGGTAACCCTTAAGAGACATTCTACTGTTACGCTAAACAGATCAATATTATAGCCAAAATAGTGGTTTCAAGGATACCATAGAAACTCTGCCCAAGAAACCCAACTAAGACAGGTATCGTTAGGAATGTAGTTCAACAATTTTTGATGGAATAAATTTGCAATTGGCTGGATGGGATTTCTAACAGACGTCATCCTGGAACGCAGCCAACGCGATTATTAGAAGTGCAGCGGAGTCTTTCCGCTGGGAGCCTGGCCTCCGTGTTTGGGTAACTATTGTTGTGGCTTTAGAAACCTCAACCCGGTACGGGCTGAGTTAGTTCAAGAATCAAACATGGCTGGCTGACTCTGCGCGACTCTGGCGCAGGAGGTTCCTAGTCTAGTGAACTGGTTAGGTTCGAGTCCCGTCAGTGGGCAGGATTTGATGGACACTAGATAGCTCGATCAGTCAGCTGCTGGAAGAGAATTGACAAAGGCCAAGCTGCCTCTTGATTGGAAGTGGTTACTTCGTCTAATTATTTCCAATAATTTTGCGGCTCGTAATCTGCTATTGTCCAGTAGTCTGTAGTGTAATGTAATGTTTTATCATGAGAGGTGGCTACGGAGTCCCCGCTGGATGGTGGATATTGGCGTCGACCCTGCACGTCGGCTTGCAGTTGTCCGTATTCCCTCCAGTGGGCACTGTTTTAGGCGGATAGTCCCGATGTTTCCTCTCATCTTGGGTACTGTGATGCATGTAAGTGCATGGTGTGTGTGTTGTGTGTGTGTGTAGAGGTGAGGATAGCACAAGGAATAGGAAGGAAAAGATTCAAGCATTCACCTGATATTAATCCTCAGATGACTATCGGCGTTAGAATTCCTCCTCCAGACAGCGAGTCACTCCGGCCTAAGCTTTCTAGCTGGAGTCGATAAAACTTGTACTGTCGAACTAGGATCTCCTGTCAGAGGCACTGCAGTGACATCAGTCAGTGGCGTAGCAATCGTGCCCGCAAAACTGCGGGCGGGCTAGGTAAAAGAGGGCATATTTTCAGAGTATATTTTATTATTTACGGTATTAACACGCTTTTGTTTGCTTGCACGTTTTTAAAGGGGATCCGGATAAAAGTTTGGCGGGCGAACTCCACTCATTCGTTACGGCTAACTGACATCAGTTGATGCCCTGTGCTACCTCTAACCGGTTGGATTTCAAAATTTTTTGTTTTCTGGTACCAGAAGAGCTAAATTCTAAACATGAAAAGTTGTTCAAGAGGAATGTTTTGTAGAATACTGCTACCTACAGAAACCGTAACAGGGTTTTCACGCTGTCTTCTTTATGACTCCGTGCCTGTTCTTCACCTCAGGCTTCGTACTGAAGATGGCGGTGAGATGTCTGTCAAGTACGAACGCCCAACAGTGACGTGTCACCCCTGTGAAAGTGGCAAAAAAGTAAAAATCAAAGTGGTTTTACAACACAAGAGACGCAAAAGAGAGGTCCCTTGGACGCCTGAAATACGAGTTCGATAGGAAAGCCGTGAATGGTATGTGTAGCAAACCCAATCACAAAAAATGTGTGCAAGAGATGCAGATGCGCCTCAGACGCTCCACACTGTCAAAAGTATTTAGTGCAATGTGTATAGTGTTCACTGATAGGTTAGATGTACATAATTAAAATTAAATGGCATATAAGAATGCAGTTAGAATTAAGTATTAGATGATAAGTATCTAGTGTAGGTAATCTAGGCAAATAAGCACACATGTAAATGTTGAATAATGAATTAAAAAATGATGAGAGAGAGAGAGAGGAGAAGAGAGAGAGAGGAAGAGAGAGAGAGAGGAAGAGAGAGAGAGAGAGAGGAAGCGAAGAGAAGAGAGAGGAAGAGACGAGAGGAAAGAGAGAGAGACAGAC
>BOPP01000130.1:2973883-3005311 GCA_017312745.1 Gryllus bimaculatus
ACAGACAGACAGACAGACAGACAGTGTGTTTGTAAGTGTATATGTATGTTATTCACAGTGTAAATAATGTATTTAGTGTTTGGTATTCGAATAAGTTAGGATGTAAGACAAAGTAGATTTAGATTAGTTGGTAAGAATCTAGTTTGTAAGCTAGGCCGTAAGTGATCAATGGAAATAGAATTTAAGAATAAATACAAAATGGTTCCTCACTTGCACACTGTACATATTTTCCCTCATGTTTTTCAAATGTTTCGATGTTCTTCGCATAGTTTCCCTCGTGTTCTCTCACGTATTCCTCCACATTACACTTGTTCCCCACATGTTCAACGCAAGTTATCACACATTTTAAACTGGAAATTCAATTATTTCATCTGTGATTTTTTATTGCGAAATAGACCTTTGTGAAACCTTACGGCGACGGATAGTTCAGTGGCCTCCCTGGTATGTAAGACGGGAAGTTTCCTTGTTACAGTATCATGGATCTGGTATATTCCAACGGTTCTTTTTTTCGTAAGTGTATCTAAAAGAGCGGTAACTCAAAAAAATGTAATGCAGAAGGATCCACAAGACTTTAAGAACAAAAAATAAATAAAAACTTAAAATAATAGATATAGCAATAGATTGCCACAAAATAATGCTAAAAAATTGCTCTCGTGGCTCAATGCCGAAATCGCTTGACTTTCCATTGAGCTTCCGGGTTCGATTCCCATAGAATCCCCGTAGAACCTCGTGTGAAATTTACGACTTACGACAAAACTAGTTTGCATGCTTCACAGGGGCTAGTCCAACTCCTCTGAGGCGTCATAAATCTTATCCCTATTCTAATTCCTTCCGAATTCTGGCCGCTAAGTAGCGACGCAGGAGCGCGTAAGAAAGAGACTCGTGCGCGGCGATGCTATCTGGCGATCCTCTTGACAACTTATTAAGACGAGACGGGACGGACTATATAATTAATGGAGGATTACTCTCGCGCAACAATGTAAGGAGAATTACTCCAAAAAGCGCGAAGCGTTCAACGCCCCCCCAAGAAACGCGTTCGCACGATGGTAAAATATGATCCCGCGGAATGTGTATTGAGGGTTGCCTACAGAGAGTATATAATTGGTGGCATTTGCGCAAGATTTCCCACTTATGCCATAATCTGTGAACGTGTTTCTCGTCTTGAATGCCCTTGATGCAGGACTGGGCAACAGTAGGACCCTCCCTCTCCAACAGTAGGACACTTATGGGTTTTGAGCTGATGATTTCTTATAAATTCTATTAAACCGTATATTCCCTCAGCGTTTTATATTAGGAAGGAATTCCTTTGTAGATCGACCATGGTTATTGGTAACTATAGCAACTCGAAATTACTCTACGAGAAAAGCTAATAATTTGTGTCCTTGAGTGAAGCGCCTGACTTTCTGTCGCAAGATCTAAACGAAACTTTATTTTATTTGGTACTACAACATGAAAACTAAAACCCTAAAAACACATAAAGCTTTAGTGTTTATTTTTTCTTTATAGAATAAAAGGTAGTTAAGATAAGTGAAGAATCCAGCAATCTGAGATACTTCCAAACAAAACAACCGTAGCCTAGTAACCGAAAACGCGACGTTTGCTTCTACGAACAGGATGTCGCGATGTTTCTTTAGTTTTTATGATTTGGGAGTGATTTACAGATATGCATAAATTGTGAACTTCGATAAGTGAATTGAATTATATTCATATTCCAAAACGTCCATTGTTTAAAAATTTGGTATTTGTCACATTTTCAGTGTTTTAAGAACAAGTTATTTTTCAATAGGACATGTCATTAGTTACAATTACTCATCATAATGAAAATATACATAACATCCTTGACCCTCCAAAATCATCTATTCAGGCTGTTCAGGCAATCACAACCAGGTGTATGTGAGTATTGTGTATTTCTCTTACGAAAATGCAAGGGAGACGGATTTTTATTTTCTATGTGCAATGTTCTACAACACCATCAATCTGTTAAGGTACATATCGAAATATCGGCCAAAAATTGTAAAAGAGGAGAAAAAAAATAAAGAATGCCATAAAACATTAGGCTATGCCCAAGTGCCCTTACCAAAGCCATGTGAATTTCTAAGAAAGAATACTCGCATTGTACCTCCACGGCCAGTAACAGGTATTTGTTGAGGCTCTTTAATTTTTAATTTGTTTAAAATTCATTTCTAATACCTACACTTCATTGTTCTTTGATAGCGGGACCAAAATGTTGTCTTACTTGTCGAAGACCTTGCTTGCCTTCATGCCCTGTAGTGAAGAAAGAACCATCTTCAGATAAAACAAAAGCTTGGGAAGAAGGCTGGAAAAAGGGCCAAGGAAAGAGATATCCTTGCCCAAGTACAAATGAGAAAGAGACGGAAGAAGCAAAGAAACAGGCTTCAGCAGCAAAAGTATGTGCAAAAAATTTTGCATTAGAAAATATTCGTAAAGTTGTGCATTCTGTACCCAGGCAACCTGTTCCAAAATATGTTGACTCACACAGAGGACATTCACAATCTTTATTACGTTCTGGGCTTCTGCCTATATATATTCACAAGAAGGTAATATTGTATTTAATTGTGAGTGTGACATTTTTAACATTCCTAAAATTCATAATTTATATTGTTTCCTTTTTAAGACCTATGGTAAGGTTCCAGGGTATATTGTATGCAGAAAAAGTTCAGTTGGATCAATGGGAGCTCCACCTGTATGTCAGGCACCTGTGCCTGCAACTCCAGGGGTGTACGTGATTCCTGAAGAGGAACGACAAGCTTTATTGGAGGTAATTTTAATTAATTTTTTGTAAGTCTAGTGTTTATATTTAGTATCTCTTCCTGTTCTTTCAACTTCAATAAACATCTTTCTTCAAAACAATAATTTTAACATAAATATAAACAAAGAAATAATTTCACAGTTCACATTGTATTCCATTGCCTAATGGCAATTGCCTATTGGAAAACTGGCACTATCATGTCAATTAGGGAATCTCAAATGAATTATTTTATTTCATATTAAACTTTTTTAAATAAATGCTCTGTACTAACGCAATTGTTTGACAATAGATAATTTCAGGTATGTACCATAAAAAAACTAATAACCCAGGCACTAAATAAAGGATCATAAATAAATAAATATAGTGATCTTATAGTAATATCTATAGTAATTTTGTTGGATGCTGATTCTAAAAATGGTTGAAATAACAAGTTCTTGTGGCAATTATTGCATACATATTACAAACTTTTTTTCTTTTCTTCCTTCTCCGTAAGCAACATTAGAGCATAGCATTAGTAGCCCCAAATGAATAGATGATTCGATATTTCATTGGTTTTTTGTTTATCACAGAATCTTCTTTTCCTGAGATTCAAAATTATTTTTTGTATTCTCAACATTGGTTTGTTTTCCATTCTCATACAAAACAAGGTCACTTTATTCAGCACCTTAGTGAACATGATACATGCCCATCATATTGAGGTTTTGTCATGATGATATTTTTATTTTGATTAGAACAATTCAAGATTTTCATTACTTTCTTCAAGTCATCATCTACAAGAAATAAGGCATACATACTGCTATTGTGCCAAAATTTTCTTTTAGACTCCAGATTTAAACAAGTGCTCCTTCTTCATTAATTATGACAATTGTTTTTGTCAGTACAGGAGTATTATTTTGGTGAATCCACACCTTCAAACCTTGATCATTTAACAAACATATCTCTTCTAACAAAATATCAACTTCTAACTTCTCTATTATATTTACTATTTTTCTTTTTATTTAGAGCCTGAAGTTGGTGTTATGAACAAAAGCACATTGTAATGAAAATTATCAGTTCTCTTGTCTTTAAAGCTCTGTAAATTTTAATTTAAGAAATATATGATTTTGCAATATGTTAATACATTTCATTTTTATTGTGGAAAAATAAGGATTTGTAAAGGCGGGATAAAATGTTTGAAGAAGTAGTTTTATTGAAGTGCAATTGACAATTGTAAGAAACATGCTAGTTGGATTCTTTATTTATTTGTATTTGTCATCAAATTTGTTACTGTATCCTAATTAAAACCATGACTTTGCAGAGTCACAAATTTTAATTTTAGATGTCCGATTCTTCCTTCCCCTATTAAATTTTTGAAAATAACTTATTATTAATGCTTCTGTATCTTTTATTTCATTTCAGGGATTAAGAAAAAATTGGAATGAACTTCAAACAGCTTATCAACATATGCCTATTTTAATTGACACAATGCACAAACGGGCACGTAAAGAACGCATGGAGAAGGAACTACGGCGCCTTGAGCTTAATATAAGCACTCTTGAACGTCACAATCAAATTTATGTGGTAGACGATGCACTGTGTGCATAGTTACTACTGTTTTACTAATATTTATATCAAAAATATGCGAATGCAATCAAATGTAGTTTATTAAAAGTGAATATGGCCAGGTCATTAACAGAGAACACAGCTTGAAATCAGTTTTATTTGTATTTAACTGTACATAACTTCACATACAATAAAATGTATGATTAAATAATTGACTTTTACTTTTTTTTTTTATCATATGTGAGTTAATCAAACTACTTCTACATGGAAGTTGGTTTTTAATTGGTGCTTGATACATGACAAATTCCTATTTTGGGAAGAATTAGCAAACTGTCAGCTACTTTTTATTTTTCCTCCCTATACTAGAGTAAAAAAAAGTATTAAAATCATCTCAACAATATGATCTTGAATCAACACTTGTAAAATCTGTGTTAAAAGTTCTTTGGAGTTAATATTGGTGCTGTTGGCAAGGAGATACACAATTTTGAACTCCAAAATCAGGATGTCTTTATGAATGGATTGCTGATATGTGTGTCATACATCATTTGTCTTTCAGATTAGAAATGTTTGTGCGGGAACGTGCTGTACCTGTCCTATGCTTGTAGTATTAAAGTCACAGATTTCTTTCCTATTTCTATCCTAATTTTAGATCTTTAAATACTGTCATGCCCTTTTTTTAATTGTGAATGGTTGAAAAATTGAGCAATAACATTAAGAGAAGTAACATTTTTGGTATACCATGAAATTCACTATATTCTAAGAATATAAATCTTCATATCTTCATAATATTGAAGTGAACTAAATCTACTTTAAAGTAACTGAAATGGATTATGTTTGTGGTTCTTGATTGGGTTACTCTTTGCCCTTGTATGGTCTTCTCTAAAAACTGCTCAATCTGATCTTCTCACACTGTTGCATGATGCCTTTTGTTGGGATGTGTGTCTCCCCTCCCCAGAAGGTTCAATTCATGGCAGTGATGGATCCAGGAGGGTCCATGGGGTGATGACCCCCCTCAAAAGGCCAAGGGTTTTGGTTTGTTACCTTCCTGTATTTAGCGAAGTTTATTTAAATATTTGTTAGAATTACGTAATTATTTAAAAAATAATATTGTACAGTATCATATATACACTACAAAAATAATATTCAATATATAATAACAAATGTTTATTATTTAACAAAAATCTATGATGGTAAGAATTTGTTATGCCAAGGTACTCCAAGATTCATTTTGACTGTAGCTTATGTGTGGAGAGGAGAGAAACTAATTAGTAGTATAAGAAGTAAATTGAAATATTTACTAAAAAAAAAAAAGAGTTTTGTTGTGAAGGTAAAATATTTAAAGCAATATTTTGTATAACTGAAGATAAATGAGAGCCTAAACAAAAAAGTTTTTAAATGAATATTATTAAAATTATTAGATTTATGAAAATACAATTTTATAGCCCAATGAAATCTCAGAATACGGAATTTGGAAAACTAGGGATTGAATATCTTGACGTTAACACATTTGTAATTTAACTTGTAAGTACTGTCAATTTAGGGAATGCAAAGAAAGCAAGTCTATAGAAGGAATTTCAGATATTGTAGTTCCATTGCTAATGAACTTCTCCAAATAACTGTGAGTACTATTGGGGTCATATTGATGTTTTTGAATAAAAACAGCTAATTTATTCGTCAAGGGAAAAGAGAAAAAGAAAGGTTATGTAGATGAAATCCCCAAAATAAACTTGCAAGTGATGTGATCATCAAATTATTCAGCATTCTCACTTCTCTTTTGGTCAATAATGCTATGTTTTTTTTGAGCATATGTACTCTGGGTTCAATTATGTAGGTGAAACAGTGTTGCCTCTCAGTATAACATGTTTTTAATGGGTGACTGATTTAGAATAAAAATTCTAATTTCTAACCTGAAGGAGTTAAACTTTTACATGAAGCATACGATATTGTTCTTATTCTTAGAAGTATCAATTATTCTTATTACAGTAGTTGACAATATATCTCCTTTCGTGAGAGACATTGCAAAATGTAAAGTTATAGAGTTATGTGCTGTTTCAGAGGGGGGAAAATAGTGAAAATAAGTTACTATGTATTACATGTACAATTGATGTAGATTGACCAGAACCCTCCTTTCAAAATATGGCTAGATTTTTAAATTTCCTTGTAATTTTCTTTTGACACAAAAAGGTACTAATGTCAAAGATTAAACATTTTCTAAGTTTTTATATAAACAAGTTGCACTTCAATCTAATAATCGTGGATAGCATGTTTTTCACATTCCCGACAAATGTGCTCTGACATTACTGAAAGCTGTTTTATATGTCGATATCATTCCTTTTTGTTATATTTCTTAGTTTCAAAAAAAATTTCAAAATGTTTTTCATTAGGTAGATTTTTCCGATACTATCTAATTTCTATAGAATTACTACACTTTCTGGTATTGAAAAAAGTTATTTGAAGCAGTTTCTGCTAAACTGGACTGCAAAGAATTTAATATGTTAAAAAGTTTTGTTGCTGAAAAGGCAGATAAATTTTAATAGATATATGACATTTCTAATGAAATCTTTGTGTCACATGAAGAAAGATTTGTCTCATAAACCTAGGGTTTTGCCCATTCCAGTGGCTTTATTGTCTCATGTTTTATTACCTTCAGGAAAATTTTTTGAAATGAAAAGTAAAAATAAATTTAGGAGATGTAATTTCAAATACCATTTTAGGTTAACAAGTGTCTTAATCAATGTAATGATCTATACCAAACTATTAAAAAATGTATTGAGAAAACATTACCCTTTTGCAAAAATGCTGATACTTCAATACTACTACAAATGACTTATTATAAATAATAGATTGAATGAGAGAAAGTATTTATTATTTATTATAGTATTTATTTATTAAACTGTTAACAATATTTAAGAATGTATGTATTATTTTTCTCATAATTAAGTTTCTAAGATTATGTAAGTTCTAACGATGTGTTTGTAATAGTGATAAAAGGAGACAGGCAAATTTCATAAGATCACTTCCACAGCGAAGGTGTGGAAAAAAATGAGGGCCTATTTAACTCCAAGCAAATACTTGAAATGCAGAAACTGTCTAAAGTAAGGAATTGTCTTCAAATTATTTCTTGTATGATCAGGGCGGGTGTACAAACATTCGCGCGTTTACATTTTCAAACTTCATATTTCTGTAAAAGAAAGTAATAACAGTGACAGAAAAGACAAATATTTTTCATAAATTAACAATACAAACTGTCATCACGAATGTAATATCCATAAAATGTTCATATCGTAGGGAAAATCATCCCTTTGAACACAGCAACACCGAGCGTGAGAGGATTGGGCAGCAGTGCACTTAGTTTTGAAATAATCTGGTAGATGGCGCCACATGTAGGAAGATGATGCTACGCTCTTTCGGATGAACACTGAGATAATGCTCAAAGAAGAACGAAGGAAAGAAGTGGAATAAAAGTGTGGATAATGTTCCACATGTGTTGATTAAGTGCAAATTAATTGTGGGCGCAAATTAATGAAGAGTTAAACTCGAACTTTACACATGTCTAAGATAGAAAGCGGCGCTTATAGACTTAATTTAGTAGGGAAGACCAATCCCTAATGTTGTAACTCGCTCAACCTACAGTTGACCAGTTAAGTGACATGAAGGTCGCCAAACGATTGATTATTTATAGCAGATGATTCCTTTGACTGGATCAAGTTTCACAAATAATAGGAATTTAATCAAGATGAAGATGCATGCAGGTGTGCGAACTTGTAAGTAGCGTACTTTTCTGTTTACATGTGCCCAAGGTGTAACATGGTATTTTATGGTGCGACGAGACAGTTAGATTTTGTATTCTTAAATTTATTGGACTACAATAAGTGTTTGTGATAAATTGTATGTATGTTTGAGTGTCATTCGAACGTTATATCCAGTCTAGAACTTTGTGAAGTTTTGTGCAAATCAAACAATGTCTACCTCTCATTTCTTCTAACCCCACTTTTCAACTATTGTTTCTGGGTTGTGCCCTAGGCATGCTGTGCTTCGAATGAAACATGGACAATACTACAGCTGGGGGTGGTCGCCGCAGAGCGGCCACCAAACATTCGGCCGAGGATCAAGCTTTGGACCAAATTGCCAAAGAGGTACTGTGCACTCCTATGGACATAACACCTGTATCATTAATTCCACTTACTGAATGATGATGTTTATATTATGCATTTAAAAGCCCATATTCTCAATTTCTTAAGAGTTTGGTACTGATATTAGATTCTTCCAGTTTGAAAACTTTGAAGATAGAATCAGAAAATGATTATATTTTATGCGGTTTTAAGCATGCTATGGAGATAGTAAGGAATGTTCTTTAATATAACACACCACCACTTGGTTGGGATATTTGCTATGATGTGAAATTCTAAATGGTTTGTGTAATTATTTGGAAATAATTCATGATTTATAAACAAATATTTTTAATTAAAAAGTATACGATATACACCGAGGGATATTTCTATAATTCCCGTCAGACGTTCTATCCCATTTGAATAAAATTCATCTCCTATAATAATAATGCAATTGTAGGAATCTGTGAATGTGAATAGTAGTTCAAAAGTGCGAGTACTGGCAATTACACTTACCTTGCAGTCATGTTGACATTATCTCTCCCATCTAATGTCTGTATTTCACTTATTTTTAACTAACTTGTGATGTCGGTATTTCTTCAAGTTCACACTTAAACAGTATACACAAACATGTATGTATATCTGTGTGTTGTTAAAACAACTTGTGAAAGCATTACATGATAACTCTGATGGAACACAGCACTTATTTGACATATCCTCGCTGCAATCAAACCCGAATCACTGGCTATGACTTCAATATTGCTGCCTGCTCCTCTGTCACCCGCCACTTGAGCACTGATGTGAGCGTTTGCCTTGTGTAGAAAATACAAGTGGGTGCCAGAGCCGTGTCCCAGTGCTCTTGAATTACAGCCAGATGCCTTTGGCCTATAGGGCAAGCCCCGTCTCACCGGAACAAAAACTGGGGAGGGAAGAGCACGCGGCTGTTACTGCTTACAGCCAACCACATGACGGGTTACGCCCAGTATTTTATTTTGTCGTTGCTTTTTCGTTGTCGAATTTCGGGAAAATCGCGCGCGCATCACCTCGGCACGCGTGAAGCGCGTAGCTGTAAACGCCTTGGAGCTTTAGAATGCGGAGGCGAAGTGCAACGATCATCAACGAGGACACGTGATGTCGCTGACCAGTGTCAAACGGCGCGGCGGAGTGGCGTGTTATGGGGCGGCGAGGCACGTGCGCGGGCGGGCCGGCCAGCCCCGTTCGATCGCTGTCGAGGCAGGCGCGGCTGCGGAATCCGCCCTGTCGTCCGAGGTGGTTGTCGACCTGGGGGCTTGATCTCAGCGTCCGCCGCGATGACAGTGGGATCAAGCCGTCGCGGATGGCCCCCGTTGCGAAAGCTCCCATAGCGCCTGACCCCTGCGCCCTCGCGAGGCCCACGCAGCCCCGCCCCGCCCCCGCCACGCGCACGTGTAACAGAGCTCCCTCGTGACGCCGGCGCGCGGGTTATTTACAAACCGCTTCCAGGCTGGAGGCGCCTTTTTGTTCTTTTGTCGCGCCTTCCTGTTTGTATAAGGGATCGGGGCGTTCGTCGCAGGAGAGAGAGAGAGAGAGACCCACGGAGAAGAAGGCGAAGAAGAAGAAAGGTTGAGGGGCTAAGTTTAGCGGACTCCAGGGGGGGGCATCGGTCTGGGGCGCGCTGGGGTTCAGTGTGACAGGCGTATTGACATCGGGGGCGGGCTGCGAGCGTGGACGCGGACGGCGACGCGGGTTCACGCACACGGGCGCGCGCGCGCGCGTCTACCGCCCACGGGCGATTGGGGCGGGCGGTGTGCGGCGCGTTGCGCGTGACCCGTGCGTTGGGAGGCGGACGCTGAGTGTGCGGAGCGCGTGCGCCGGGAGTTAGCGGGCGGCTGGCGCCGACGGCCGCGGCGACCTGCCCCCGCCGGCCGTGGGCGAGGGCGGGGGCGGGGCCGGCGGTGCAGGTGCAGCGGCGGCGGAGCGGCTCAGACGCCCGTCGCACCTCCGCGGAAGATCCGCGCCGCGATCGTCCTTGTCCCCGCCGGCGCCGGGGCGTGGCCGCTGCCGCAGGCTGTCTGGGCGCCTGCCGGCCTCCACGGTGGAGGCGGAGAGAGGGCGCGGCCCGGGGCGAGTCGGGCGCGGAGCGCGGCGCTGCAGCCGCAGCAGCGGGGCTGCAGCGAGGAGCGCGGAGGTCCCCGCCCCGCTCGCCCGCCGGCTCCTTGTCCCCGCCCCGCCCCCGCCCCCGGCGGCGTCGGGGCGCAACGGCGACGCGCTCACCATGAGGTTTCGTGGCGGCGCCGCCACTACTTCCTCAACTACCACCAGTGGCACGCGCGACTCCGCCGCTCGCACTCCGACTCCAGCAACGCGTGGCGGCGGGGGCGGGGCCGGGCCCGGGCGGCGCCGGGGAGCGATGGCGCGCCCGCCGAAGGGCCCTACGCGCCGCCGCCGCCGCGGCCAGGCTTCACCACCCGGGAAGTGAGTATGAGCGGCGCCGCGCCACGCGCCACGCCCTTCCGTCAGGTGGCGCCCAGCCGCGCCCTCTCCCCGCCCGCGGGACCGCGCCGTCGCCTTCTCTCTTTCGCTGGACGCGCAAGATGCTGCTGCTGCTCGGTTTAACTCTTTTCCTTTCGATTCGCGTCACAAAGGTTCTGCATCATGTGGGATGTGTGTTTCTTTCACGTAGTTTCGCCATCTTTCTGCTTGAATGACAAGTTTCTTTCGCTAGTGTCGGTCGTGTGTATTTATGAATGCGGTTGTGGCTGCTGGTGGAAATGCGAGAGGCACAACTTGAGACGTTGTCTCTGAAAGAATTGGCGACCTCTGTGCTCTTTTATTGTTTCAGGCAGGTCGCGAATTTTCACCCTTGGGGAAGCAAATAGATAACTCTTGAACAGTGCATGAGCTTGACGTATTAAGGTATCTTGAAGGAGATGAGAATCTGTATAAATATTTTCGATTATCTAACAGCTACTTAGCTTTAGCCTTAAGAACTTAATGGACTTAATTCTGATACGCCAGTACCATGAGTTTGTTTGGTTACCTTGCTTCCTGTGTGTAGCTTAACATCTTTCTTAACTTAAGGTGGAAAGTAGATAAATCATGAATATGAAACGTTTGGATTCGGCTTGTTTTTGGAGAACCAAATCGTGTTTCTCGAGTAATTCGAATGACTTTTCTTTTTAACACCGCATCTATCGGTCGATGTCGCCCGGGTGGTTCCATGTTCGACTCCGAGGGAAGAAATCCTTCTGGTCGGCGGGCGTCTCTCTCCGCACGTGGGGGAGAAAGCTATCCAGGACGCTGTGCGTTTCTGCCTACGTCAGCCCGTTCGCTGCACCTGGACGTTCAACGTGTTTTAGGAAGGGCAGAATGTAGGGACGGAGAAGGGAACTGGCGAAAGGATGCGGAATAGGCCGTCCACGAGGGATTGGTGTGATCATGTTTGTAAAACATCTCCGAAATGTTAATAACGTCGGTCGCCCTTTTTTTCTGAATCCTAGCAGGCAACTGTCCAATGCTTCTGTATGGTACGAGTGTTCTGGAAAAGGTGCGGCCATTTGTCATCGTCTGGAATTGCGAATCATTTTTATTGATTGATTAGTAATTTCGGACGCGTCAGTTAGTAAGGTCATTAGTCTCGTAACTGTGTAGTGCATGTTTCCGTCGCGGGAGGTGTCGGCGATCTTTCCCCGCTGGCTAGATCTGGCACCGACCAACCCGTTGGCTTGCTGGGATTTTGCCCATCCATGTTTCTTCCACTAACGGGGCACCGCTCCAGTCGGGACAAGCTGTAAGCTCCCGATTGGTCTCTCAGCATGTGGTAGTGTTATGTGTGTAAGTAACGGGTGGGGATAGGGCAAGGAAGAGGAAGGAAAAATCGCGCGCGCACAGTGGCCCGTTTGTTAGGGTAGTGCTCAAGCATTCGACTGGTGTTGATCGGGGGAAAGCACGGAAAACTACCGATCAGAGCAGCCGGCCGCTAGAATTCTTCTCCAGACAGCGGCTGAATTCGATCTATCTATGTAGCTTGTGCCGAAAATCCTCCCACCGTTGGGAGTGGACGCTTGGACCTATCGGACAGACAGTCCCTGCAGCGACATCAATTGATGCCTTGAGCCTCCTAAACCGGTGCGAATTGTTTTGTTGGTTGACACGTTTTCAGAGGCGGAACCATCTCCAGGAGGCGGCGAAGTGAGGCGACTCGCGAGCAAGCCGTTAATGCACGGGCCGCTAATTCGAGGGGCATGCATTCTCGTTCTGCGTCTTCGCTTACACCCGGATTCCACAAACGCCGCAGTCGGTGGCGGTGCCAAAACATCCATTATCTTCTGAAGGTTGAGGCCGAGACCTCGCCCGGGATTCGAGCGGCTAAATGGGGCCTGACCTCAGAAAGCGTCGCCAAAGATCTGTCGCCCGCGGATTTTGCGTTTCATGATTTCACGGTCGCTTAAATCCGGAGCACGTGAAGTAAATGCGAAAGACCTTTTTGGGTCTTTAACGTCGTGAAGGTGTCGGATCACCTCACATGTTGAAATATCCTCTTTTGAATGTCGTGAGAAATGGTGAACATTGTTCTGTTTGTTGTGATCTGCGTGGAAGTGATTCATTGATCTCCCGGTCTTTCTCGCACTCGTATGGAGGAAGTACCATTGAGATCAATCGGCCGAATTGGCCAGATTTGGAAGATGCATGTAAGCTTCTATATCCTCTTTTTTGAGATTTCAAAGTGCTAATTGTCACCGTCTTTTTTTATTCGATTGTTCCTATATCTACTCTATATTTAGGATACATTGTTGCACACCTTCGTTCCAATTCATAGAGTATTGCATACAATGCAAATTGATCTGCATGGTATATTGATCTGTCTGAAATAATAGTTTTGCAAGGGAGTGACCTGTTTACAATTTTCATCCGATTCTGCTTGGTCGGATTGAAGAGATCTCCTAACCACGTGAAGTTAGATGTTAAGATTTTCATTGTGTAATATGAAATACCAACTTTATAACGAAACTGCTCCTAAAGTTGAATTCCAACATCATTGTTCATTTGCAGGTTGCATAGTGATTGGCTCAGAGTAGCGTTGCATGAACCCTTCATAGTTATTCAGCGGCAGTATTTGATCTTTAGTCATTTGTCTGTGATCTCCACCTTAGTTTCTGTTGGCATACTTTGTCGCGTTTCTTCACGCGTATGGCACTTGTTGACGTTGATGAATGCGTTTATTTGTAATATTTTACGAATTTTACGTATCGAGGAAAACTCGAATGTAGGTAGTGTCGAGTAATATTTTAAAAGAAATGTAAATCATTAGCTTCACAATTATAAATCATGGATGTTGTTGACAGATAAGCTGTAAACAATTGCGTAATGTTCAGAGTATAGATAAGAAGGAATTTTGGATTCGAATTGTGTATTATTAACCCCCTGTTCGGTATTCCTGATAGAAGTGACAACTTCATTCCTTCTTCCAAAGGAAATACTGTTTCGATCATGCCGAAGCCACATCTCAAACTTCGATTCATACAGATTCGCTAGAAACTTTTCGTTAGAATAATACGCGTTCGAAAATCAGAACTGTAGTGTGGTACTTCACCAGACAATGTGTGCATTTGAAGCGATTGTTTTGCGATCATTTTTCAGGAAGGACATTTTAGCATTTAGTAAAAGAAACAAAAATGTGTAATTGTAGAAACAATTCACCCAACAGATGCAAATATTTGTGAATTTCCACATTGGTGGCTAGGCACGCTCAGTAGAGTATAACAACTACTCTGGTAGAAAGAGAGAAGGGTGAAATTCACAGATGCCCCGCCCCCTTTGAAGGTCGCGTGTTGTACCTATCAAATGACAAAGAGGATCTCTGCAGTAGGTAGTCTGCGTTGAATCGAACGGTAGTCTTGCGCTCATATGGTTACGAGGAGTGTGTGACGGGCGGGGCAGGGCGGGGCGGGTGAGTCAGCGGGGCGCTTGCGTGACCGACCCTCCCCTCACAGATCGCCCTCCGCTCTCGCTCTCGCTCTTGCCCTCGCCCTCGCGAATCGGAATCTGCTCCACGACCGCCGTGGATTTCAGCCGGTTGCACCCCACCCACAAGGCCGGACTTCGCCAACCAGCCTACTCCAAGCAGCAGAGCCCTCCAAAGCAAATCGAGTCTTACAAGGGGACTGAATTATGCGGAAGTAGCAGTCGCCCAACTTTCGCATCTGCGAATGCGGGTGGTGGGGGTGAATATGCTGTAGTGACTAGATGCCAGAGATGGGACCAGAACCAACAAAATAGTTTGCTAGCCTGCAATTGCGGTATTATTCAAGTGTTTTCAATAGACTGCGTAAGTGAATGTGTTCTGGCCCGGGAAGCTTTCGAAATGCATTGATAGCAAGAAACATTCGATAATTAAATTCGAATGTTTTGATGTGTAAACAACTCCATATTAACGTAGGGCATGTAATGCATGCGACTGGCAAAAATAGCGTTGTCAGTAACTTGTGCCTTGGGAATGCATGGCACGTCTAATGCTGTGAGCCTCTTAACTTTTACTAAATATTTTTGCTTCTGCATGATTTCATTGTGAGTCATTGACTTGATGTTGTTTTTTTTGCTCGAAAAGCGGAGTATCCTCAAACAGTTTAATTATTTGTCTGTTTTCCAAAAAGTCGAAGAAATATTGTCAAATGGAGAAGGAAATAGTAGTGGGAATGACAGTTTTTCTGTGATCAACATATAGATTTGTAAAGATAAAATTGTGTGAAATAGAAGTATGTGAGGTTGTAATGCAATTTCACTCATGCAAATAAGCTGTTATTGTAATCGTATGTTTATTCTGGAAGTCTATTCATGGCCGCACGTGGGATTTCCGCGTTTGCGCCTTGCGTGACTTCTGAATGACGCGTTTCGCGGCTCCTCGGAAAGTTCTCAGAAAGTCTGACTCACTCGGATTCTGCTCTTGGTGTCGCTAGCACGTGGAGCCAAGCTGTAAACGGATGTGATTGAAAGTCGTGCTGATACGATATGCCGAAGTCTAGAATAATATGTGGGCACATTTACAGGAAATTTGTATCTATTATTTTAATCATGTCAGCCATTGACATGCTGTGAGATTCCTATGTGAACGTTCATTTTATTTTTATTGATTTCAACAGTTGGACTCCAATGTATTTGCTTGAAAGCAAAGCATGCTCTTCTTTTTACACCTTTTTGCGTATTATTCGTGTCATGCGTTTTGCCCTGATTGTCTTAATGTATTAAGAAGTTCTATTCTTTGGACAGGGTCACGGTGTATGAGATCTTACACCAAGGTAGGGATAATTAATGTACCTCATTCTCATTTAATGATGCTCTCTCAAAAAAATGCAAAACACGTTTTGTAATTTTTGATTAACCATGGTAATAAAGAATTCGGAAATTGTTATACATTTTAACACTTCTAAGCACGTTTTAAATTATATATCATTTATCGTAATACTGTGTAAAAGAACGTACCCAGCATTATTTTATCAAACTATTGAGTAATGTAGTAAAATGATGGATTCATGCGAACATTCTGTACGTTTTAAGTCATTGACTTAATTGTGAAAATGGCCTCGTACATACACCAAACTACGAGCGCTTTCGAGACAACCTGTACTTCGAAGTAGAGGCGCCTTCCTAAAATGTAATAGATGTAAAATGTAACAATGGTCTCGTTGTGAAGATTCTGGAATAAGAAACGTGTGGCCCGTGCGAAACTAGTTAGTGGCCGAGCACCTTTTGGGGCACGAAAACCTTATTTTAAGGACCTAGTTCACAATGTTACGTTACCCACGATGAATGACAATGCAACGTGTGTAGTCGAGTGAATGCGGGCACTTGTTGCCCTTGTATCGTAATCCGCGAACTTCTATTTCATTGTTATAAATTTTGATGCACCCTGGAAGGGATTCCATGTCCAGCAATATCAAACTTGCGGGGTTTTGTGTGAATATCAGTAACTTGTGCCTTTTTACAAATGATACAACACCACAATTCCCTAAGCTTGTCTTGTATACAAAGGATCGTAGGAAAATTTACGCAAAAACACGATTTTGATATCCCTTCATAATTTTTCCGTCAGTCTTGGAGGTGTGAAGCGTTGCTGTCGTGAGCCTTCGTGGCCGCGTGGGCGTGCTGCGTCGCGCCGCGCAGTCCTCGTGTGTGAGCTATGCGAGAAGCTTACACAATGCGGACTATTTGCTTACGTATTATGTCCGTTAAGTTGTCCCAAAATACCCTCGCCTCCTTTCTGGAACGGATCCTATTCCCCCGGTCCGTTTCGCCGTCATCGCTTAACGCCCTTCGGCGCCGCGAGAAGTGCGTGTGTGTTGGCGCGCGCGCACGCGAACTGAAAGCGCCGCACTGTGTGGCTGGAAGCGCGGACGCACGCAGGCGCGGGCGCGCGCGCGCGCACAGCGATGGGACTGTAAAAATATCCGCGGGTCCTAGGGTTCGAGTTCTGATGGTGGTGGTTTCCGCACTCGTTACATATTTGGGTGGCATTCAACCCCGGTGGAGAACTCGAGCGGCCGGCAGCTCTTTTCCATAGTTTTCCGCGCCTCTGCGATCGACCAGTCGAATACCGGGCGAACTTGTCATGGACCATGCACGATTTGTCCATCTCCGTCCCTCCTGCACTCCACTGAGGAATAAATCGAAAGCTTAAGACATTTTTCCGGACGAGACGATGACAGACTGGGGAAGATATCTGGATGAGGGAAACCTCGCAAGTCTACTCGTAGGTCGGTGTCTGATCTCGTTCTGAGGTACGGTACCACCACTTCCCAGTATACAACATGCGCAGCTGTTTTGGAGCTTGTAAATAGTTCATGCGCTCGGAAACTATACTCACACCCCGTACGAAAATATTTCTTGGCCATTGTTGTAGGCCATGTGATTCGTAGCGTTGACGTCGACACATGCAATTGACCAGTCGCCAATTCGGGTATTTCATGATTTTTATAAGAAATAAAGAAATTATTGTCGTGAAGTAATGCTGCATGATTGAAGACCTTACTTACTAAGGGAATGTGGATTGTATTTTGAAATAGAAAAGCAGAATGCTTACCTGTTTTGATATCAGTATGTGGATTGTATGGCGAATCATTTTGATGTTCCTCGTGTTCTATCGGATGTTCCAAGACAAGTGACAAACCTGAAACCAGTAAGGATTCCAGTTAGATCGCTGGTTTTCCCTTACAGGCTGCAAAATTGGCTGTTACATTAATAGAAATTACAAAAATATCTTAATACATATGTGGAGAGATTTTGTTTTGAATTCCTCATCGTTCTTCGAAACGCAACTCACGATTGGTCGAGTTATGTCCAACAATCGTTTCATTTTGACTAATAGCACCATATGGAAGGTATTTTGATTTTTTGGCATCGTCAAGGATATGTTTTATGGATATGTCTTTCGTAATTTCACGAGTACATGTTGACTTGCTAGGGCATAGGCTTGTAAACACACTGCATGCACAACATGCTTGCTGGCGGAGGCGACCTGCGAACTAGCCAATCGCTCTAGTGGCTTCTTTCAGGGCGGGGGTGGTGGTGTCAAACCGTGTTTTCCTGTAGATGACATTATTTTATAACAAACGAGTGGACGCGGCAATGCTTCGTTATTGCAATGTGCTATTGCACTTCGCACACCAATGATCACGTGATAATCACATTTTACGCTAGGCTCTGCAAAACTTTTAGTTGATGAAACTCTCACGAATATGGGTTTATTCTATGTCCTGGTTTGGACATGGTTGTCAAGAATCCTATTGTTAAAGCGTTCTTCCTCAAGTTTTTGCACGCATTCGCTAGAACACTGTCTTGGAGAAATTTGATTTACTTGTCCGAGATGACGTTCAACTAATAATTCTGGCCGATAGTACAGTCGCAGGGGCAGAATATGCTGCGAAAACATGCTTAATACATAGGTGTGCGGCGGGTTGCGAAGAGCTTCTGTTCAGAGGCGCATGAGTCAACATAAACGCATAAAAGTATCATTAACGCGTGTCTATGTGCGACATATGCACATAACCATTGTTCTATGCTTATATTTTTCGCCCAAGTGCAAGCAATATGTTGACAAAGTTTTATCGCAACGTGATAAATGGTACAAAACCATATAAAATACGAACAAACATTGATTTTTTGATTGTATAAGAAAGGAAATAATTATGTCGTGAAGTGATGCTGCATAATTGAAGACCTTAATTACTAAGCCATCTCCTTTTGTTTTGCAGTTTTACATATCAAAGACTCTGCAATATTAGGTTACAAAATATTGTTCAAAAATGACGTTTCTCCTAGGTGAGTGGTAGTAAGAAACCACCAAAAACCTATCGTGATCTATAAGGCTGAATACGAATACTTTCTCGTTCGTGAAAAAATTGTGTTGCATGGAGATCCTTCACTTTGGAAATAAGCTCATTTTCGACATACCAATTACTCGTTCCGGAGGGCCAGGCGGTTACCG
Organism: Gryllus bimaculatus; assembly: GCA_017312745.1. Lineage (NCBI taxonomy): Eukaryota > Metazoa > Arthropoda > Insecta > Orthoptera > Gryllidae > Gryllus > Gryllus bimaculatus. The sequence continues at coordinate 2,992,764 of BOPP01000130.1, forward strand.
ACAAACGGGACGAGTGGAAGGTTGAAGATTCGAATGCCGGCGTGGGTCTCTTCGGTCAGAGAAATTTCACGGCATCAGGATGATAAAGTATCTTTGAGTAAATTTTAAAGAAGAGAATTTTGAAAGGTTGGACGTGTCTAATAAAGATACAAAAGGGAAACTATGTCATTTTGTTCACAGAAGTTTTATACAAGTCCGGTTTGAAAACTGTTTAAATATTTTGCATTCGAACAAGTCAAAATATAATTTCCGTTAAAAATGTCAGAACACTCATTTCGAGGGCGCAAATTGTTGGAGAGTTTAGGAGAGCTGCGCGTCATGCTGACCGCACTGCCGGAGCAGGCTCGTGTGTCGTGTGACGAGCAACTAAGGAACGAGAGCCGGCTCCTGGCACACCTCTGGGACCCGGTTGGATGCATTGCGGCTGACAGAGCAGGTTGGGGCATGTACGTTTTTCCTGCCTCTCATTCCACCAATGCATCGTCATTTTTCTTATCTTTATATTTTACCTGTCCATCTAATCAAGAATACTTTCCGGGTGTGTTCATATGTAATACTTAGACACTAGCATTGTAAATAATCGTGTAAAATATGTTGACTGAGGAGACGAGTAAGAGTTGTTTGATGAACGAAGAAAATAATAGATGCTAAAAAGAACAAAATTGCATGATTTGAGTACAAATAATAAAGATGTTATAATGATAATGTAATGTAATGATAAGTATTTTATGAAGTAGTAACATGCACCCTCGTCAGCGAAATAAGTATATTTATAGATATTTATAATATCAGAAATCAATGAAACTACGAGTACATTGGTTAAACTGAATTACTATTATCTCTTGCCGGCGTTTATATGAATTGTTACGACATAATTCATCCGATTGACGATAATTAAATCGTGTAATAAACAAACAATTAAATATTTTAATCGATACTTTTTCAAGTAACTTGAAGTGAGTAAGAATTAGTGAAAATGGACGAGCTGCAATATGTTTAAAATCAATTTTATTGTAAACTTGGGTAGCACATGACCACGCCAATCCAGTCTAATTTATTTTCCATGTGTTGGTTCTTAGGAAACTCGGCTAAATGTCTGGGCCGTGCTACGTATAGGCTAGGACAAGTGATCACGTCAAAGGGAAAAGGAATCGTAAGCGCGGCGTTGGCAGGCAGGCAGGCAGGCAGGTCGGTTGGTCGGGCGGGCGGCGGTTTCCCCTGCGGCGGCCGGAGCGGAAGACGCCGCGCCGATAAAAGCGACGCCGCCGACTTCCCGTTTACGATACGCGCCTCCGTCGACGACGTCGCCGACGGCGCGCGCCGGGTATCGTCATCGTCGCTGCCGCCGCTGACCTGCCGCGCATTGCCGCTTCCGCCGCCGCCGCCGCCGCCGCCGAAGTGGGCGTGTCCCCTCAACCCGTATATCTCTTAAAGCGGAGCGCCCCAGGGACCGGCGCAGGGGCTCTTCGCGAATGGTTGCGCGAACACGCGAGGGCGGAACTTCCGAAAGTTTGGGGTCGGGTGATTCTTATGGAGGTTTCTTTGGATGTTACTTGAGACAGTAGTACAAGTTACCTCTCATGTGTTCCAGAACCATTGTTGCGTGTGTATGTGTGTGTGAGATGCACACGGGAATCTAGAGACTACCTCAACAAATCACTGAGTGTGCAGTGCAGATTCTCTTGGTGTTTACTTGTTTGCCTTCCTTGTGTCAGTAAATATGGTTTATGACTAATTTTGTGTCGTCCTTACCATCAAGCCCATTCTGAAACTTTATCTTGTCCCTCAGATGCATACTTGTCTGGGAAGAGTTATTACGTTTACATACTTATTTACACATTTCTATTAATTATCCGCATCTGAGAAGTAGTAACTAGTAGTATTGATTTGTTTGTTTGATACCGTGTTTTTCTGTTGAAGAATTTCATAGACGCAAAGTTTTCGGGTGTACGTAAATTAGTTTGAAATATTTGGCAAACGCACCTTAAAATGTTACCGCAAGAACGCGGTTCTTTATAAAAATCAGTTTTTTTTTGTTGCTAATGTTTTACAAAAATTGTACCTAAGGTCGTGGGAAGAACGAAATCTGCCCTGCAGATGAATATAATTCATGTTGACAAACATAATTTTATGATCAACATGCAAACGTCTGGTAGCTCCATGTCAGGAATCTGAATGGGAAACAGGAAAAAACTAGTTCTGTAGTTCGGCGTACTGAGAATAGTGTTACCTAAAGCCGTATATGTGCCGTTAAGCTGTAGGGGAGTTCATAAAACTCTGGTGATTGAGAGTTATTCGATCAACGAAAAAATTCGAGGTGAGGTTTCGGTGAGCCGTCTTGTTTTAATGTGCACTGTATACATTTTAAGAGTACGTTCCTCTGTACACCTCTTGAACTTCGAAATTATTGAAATAATATCCAATTTAGGTTTAATGTTGCTTAAAATGCAATTTTGTCCGCGTACGTCTCATGTCCGTTCGCGTCCTTCTTTCACCCGCTCCCGGCGCCGCCCCGTCGACGGAGAAGCTCTCGCCTTCCTGCGGCCGCGAGTTCGAGGCCCGGAATGGGCGTGTGGGGGAGCGCGTGCCAGCGCGTGCGGGGCCGTCTGGCCGCCACATGGCGCCACAGCCACGGGCACGTGCCTGGGAGCAGACGGGCGGTGGGTGGCGTTGGCGGTAGCAGTGGCGGACGGCTGACGCGGGCGACGGTGAGCGGTGGTGTAGTACGATTTATTTAATTGTGCACTTGGCGTCAATAAGCTGTTGCGGTTTCATCCAATCGAGAGCGTATATGTCGCTACAGTGACGTCACTATAGGGACGTTCAAGTTCCCGATTGGATGAAACCGTGAACAGCTGATTAGCACCCTTAAATAAATCCTAGTATAGCGTGCGACGGTGGGAGGTGGGCGGTGGCGGGAGGACGCCTCCGCGAAGAGCTGCTGGCGTCGGCCTTCTTTTAGCGGCGACTGGCGCCGGACGTTTACGACTGCGATGCTAGCCGCGCCCGCGCCCGCGCCCGCCCCTGGCCCTTGGGCGTGCCGGCCGGCGCTCCGGAGCACGCAGGTCCGGGTGCGCGCATCACCGCGGGAAATCCTGTGTAAACTACCGCCTCCGGCGCCTGTCTGGGCGCTGGGCGCTCCGAAAATCGACGATCAGGAAATTACGGTGTCTCGGGCATGGGCATGAAATTAGGGGAACATATTCCCATGGTACTCGTTTATATTTTTTAATTGAGATACTTTAAAATCTGGGGAAAAGACATCAAGTAGAAAGTAGAAATAAAGTATTTTAAAATCCGTGGCTCCATTTCGGAAATACATTTTAAATGCTTGCAGGCGTAAAATACACCTGTAAGCATTGTTCATTTTGAGATATTTACAGAGGATGTATGGATATCAAAGTTCTTAAATGTTCGATTGATTTAAAACTTGGAAAATGCGCATCTCAGGTAGTGTTGCTTTGGGCACGTGTTATGCTACCACATTGACTTGCAGAGAATTTCACAATGCAATTTTCACAGCAATTGTTGTTGGTAATCTGAACTATCGATTCCTTCTGAGATTTCAATGAAAATTTTCTTTTGGAATGATGATCCTTCAATGAACAGGGAGTTTGGTGGTTGTTGTTATTTTTGGTGGTGGTGGTGGTTTTACTGTCTTTTCGTATACTGACATTTTATGTAGACTGAATCCACGTTTTCTGGGTTCATGAAAACATAGAAATAGGCTCACGGCAAAATATTTTACTCCCTCTCTTCGGTCAACATGAACGCCTAAACAGTTCAAACAATGTTCTTCAAAATTGACATTCCTTGATTAATCTAGCCGAATCCAGGCTCTGCGAATTTGAAACGACTATTTTCTTTTCGGGATACTTTCCGTGAAACTCCCTTCCAATATTTTTCAAAAATGGTTCTACGTTTTTCAATATTTTTTTCTGAGATAGAACTAACGACGGTTTGAAAATGATCAGGCAGATCTCGGCCGCAAAATGCCTTAAGTTTAATTTGTTTCAGCGACTTCTTACAATTACAATATTGAAGATAGAGATATTTTTGTTATTGAAAGCTCTTCAAAGATATCTTTCAATGAGAGACTGTACAATTTTTCGTAAATATGAGTATTTTCGCGTAATTTAGTGTGTGATATATGGATAATTTCAAAAAATGAGATTTCCTCACAGACTCCTCCAATTTGTTTCTTTATTTTTTTTCTCTTTTACAAAGTACTTTCTAGAACTGGCGCAGGCCCGATTTTCTGAAAAAACTTTTTATTTTCGATAATTAGAAACAAAACAAAGTTGTTTGTTATAGATTTTCTTCTCTTCCCTTCCCTTTTCCCTTTCTCTCTGTTTCAAAAAACATTTAATTGATATTTAAATGATGTAATGTACAACTTGAAATTGCGTAGTTTTCGCATGATTTTGAGTTTAATAATGAAACATGTTGTTTTCGAACCTGTATTACTATTTCGATATTGAAGTTATAGATTTCTTTGTCGATGGAATCTATTTTCCAATATTAGATCTTTACATTATTTCATGTGAATTTTGGGGCAAATTTTCTGAAATGTAAACAGAGGGACATTTCGGTTGCTGGCAATGCAAAGGATTTTTTCTTTGCATGCTTTCCTCGCGTCTAGCTTCCATGTATTTAGTACGATTATCATTAAAGCCTGTGAACTTTCGAAAATTGCTAATTTGAATTTCTCATGCTTTTTTCGCGTCTTTTACGTTATAGCTGAAGAGATATTTGGATAGAATTTGCAATATTACCATGCCGACATCGTGTATTCGATACTCGTAAAACGCGAAAGTGTTGTATTTTTCTTTAAGTAGACCAATTAGTAGTATTGTTGTAATAGCAACCTCAGTCGAGTTCATATCAGACCGCGCTAAGAGAATGACAACGCCGTGACACGTCAGTTTGAGAAATCAATTCCATGGAATTCATGATTAGGCGACTATGTTTTTCGCTACGTGGAACGCAATTATGGATTATTGTATTTGCGATGTTGTATTAGCTTAAAAGGATTACTTTTCGAACCTGATGCGCTACGATTGGTAGCAAGGTTTTTTTAGTGATGGCTGAGATGTGTTAATATGGCCAGGAATTGCAGTATTTTAATGTTACATAACCGTTACTACTAATGCAAGAAAGTACGTGCTATTGTAGCACTACTATTTTAATGTCTGGGTTTGAGCCCTGGTGCCAGCACGCGGTGCGTGGAGTGTCTTGAACTGCAGGGGAGAAAAATTCGAGCGGGGGCCGTCCGGGCGACCGCGTGGGCGATGCGCTTTGGCAGCGGTGTTTTCGATTCTCCCCTCCCCCTTTCCCTTCTCCCTCTTCCCGCCGCCGGCAACGTTTTCTCAGTAAACAACGGACGTCAATCTGAGCGTATTTGCCAGTCACTTGCGTCCCCAGCGGAGAAGTTTTGTGAGGACTGATTGGAAACGGGGTCCCAACTTCGCTGATGCCTATACGAATTTTTTAGTTCTTGCTCTTGCAAGTTAAAACTGATTAGTGTTTTGACAAAATTTACTGCTAGGAAGTTCATATATTTTCATTCAAGTTGAGAGATTCGTAGAACAAATATTTATTCTCTTTCTGACCAGAACTGATTTAAAGTTCGGAATTATTTGTGGACGTGTGAAGTTGCCACATCAGGCGGATGAAGGGTATTGGTATCCATTACGTTAGTTACTATGTTATGATGATCCAGGAGTATCAAGGTGTGTAAGATTTGTTTTCTTAATATGTAATATCCACGGGCTAAGAAGAAACAAACATTTTGCTAAAACATTTCTTGAGTAAATCTGAGATGAGAGGCAGATGTGAATCTTTCTCTCCACCGTACTGTGTCTAGTGCTTTTGTGACTGTTGTTCTTGACTATATTTTTGGATACTCAGAGGTATCTACGTTACATCTCTCCTTCAATATCAGTCCTCGCTGTTTCACAGAGTGTTTATTACGTTTTCACAGGATGTCTCTTGGCGCATTCCAAGATTCCGTTTTATCTTATGTCACATTCTAATTTCAAACCGCCATCTACGCAGAATGAACAGATCCTTGTACTTTGTTGCTCTTTTCCTATGGTCGAGAGTATGAGTCCTTCGTCCCCGGTTGTTTTTTTTTTTGTCTGTATGCATGTCTGTATCAGATATCCATTTCCCTGTTTTTGATTTCTGAGCTATTGAACTGTTGTTTGGGAAGAGAGTATCGATACCAGCTACCCTGAACATAAGCTTCACGTCTTGCCCCATTTGTTCCTCCCGTGATTTACGTTGCACGATGTCCTACCCATCACCTGCCCCGCACGAAGCGCTTCCGAGCTGAGATTGGCTCGGTGTCAGCGGCGCTACAGCAGCGACTGCTGTCGCTCGGGCGCGGCGCGAGGGAGGCGTGGGCGGTCGAAAAAATAGCGGGCGGAGGGCGAACGGCCGGGCGAGCTGAGGGTGAGAGGGGCCCGCCCGGCTCGTCCCCCGCGGCGTGACATAACCGCGCGCGGGCGGGCGGGCGGCGCCTGTCCATCTGTGCGAGCGAGCGAGCGAACGTAGCCCAGCGCAGACGGCTCGGCTGCTGTGGCCGCTGCCGCTGCAAGGGGCCCGGTGCAGGGCGGCGCGCACCGGGCGCATACATATTAGGCATTGCTCTCCGCAAGTCTCTTCTCGAAGCACTGTCCAATATACTGCATTCTTTATTTTAGGTGTACGTACGTAATTCTGTATGTCAAAAGGAAATGTTGCTCCATATGACTCTCGGACTTTTCCCTCGCTATGAAAATAATTACAAAACAGCGAGGGAGGAGACATTGAAGACGTGTTAGTAAAAACCGTAAACCATAGAGATCGTGGAGTCTTGAAGCACTACGTAGACCATTAGGTATAAGCTGCAACTATTGAGTGTCTATTCTTTTACTTGTTTACTAAATGTTGAATAAGGTTGAAATAAATGGAATGGAATAAAAGCTACGTTCTTATGAAGAGATATCGTTCGTACTAAAGTAGGAACTGAGTTTCCTAAAGTGTACAATTATGTAAAGTCTTCATTGGTTTAGCTAGTCCATCTTTAACACTGAGCCTTTCTAAGAAGTCAGCAGCACAAGTTTCGTAGTGCTTCTGAAAAGGTAATGAGGATCCCTTGCCAGAGCGCTGTCTGCCGTGGAACTCTTTTTGTCTTCGGCGAGGGGCGTCCCCGCGTCGCGGCAGACGAGATCGCCGCTTTCCGCGCTCGGACGCCAAGGCGCGTCGCGTCGTAGCCGCATCGGCGCCCAGGAGCCCCCCTCCCCCTCAACACGGCCAGCGGCGGGGCGGGGGCGGGGGCCCGCGGCACGGCGCCAGGATTCCAGCGGCCGGCGCTGGGCGTCCACGCGTCGGTCCCGGGAAGCGCTCGCGCCGCGGCGCCCAGCCGCCCCACCGCGACACGCTGCAAATGCGAGGCGGCACTTCCTAGCACTGTGCGTTAACGTGTTTCGCCCACACGTTTGCACGTCTCCTAACGTATGTTGGAGTAGGGACAATAAATAGAGGAAACTCCCTCCCACTTATACGACCCTCTGTACAGCTCATCTCTTCCTGAAATCGGGTGACGAACTTGCAATACCTCGCACATCCCTCTATCTTTGACACATTTCCAAGCAACGGGAAGTGTCTTGGGTTGCGTTCTTATAATAATGCCTGCAAAAACGCGTGGATATTTTCGAAAATCACTAAATACACATTTTTTTCTGTAAAGAAGATGCGTTTAAATGAGCATATTGTTCGGGTTCCAATCGCCTCTCTGGCTCGAAGACTGTCACACATTGTTTTAGGTATTACCCCCTTGCACCAAATAAAATCGTTTCCCACATGAAGCGTATCTTCCTTTTCGCACTAGAATTGCAACACCACTGTCAGTCACCATTCAATATTATTATGTGCATTAACAATATTAGCAGTTGTTTCAAAGTTGCAATCTTATTGAGATTACATTCAAGAAGAAAACGACAAGAACGATCGTTAAGGCCTAAGAACTTACCCAGGAAGAATTGGATCATGGCATTTATGGTAATGCACAATTTTTCAAAGATGTTCGTGGCTCAGTGCTTTCTTAGATATGACATTCGCCGACAGACAAGTCCTCTGATTTTAAATTGATGAAACGTAAGTAAAATGTTCTTGTCTCCCGAAAAGAGGAGTGAAGGAAACAACATTATCCCCCCCCCCAACGAGTTATTGACAGGTCGTGCGCCTGGGGGCTCTAATCCGATTCCCCAGCACACGAGCGCCTCCCTCGCTCCGCAGCGAACGACTGCAGAGGGCGCTAGCGGAGCGGAGGCCCTAGGTTCAGCGCGTAACGCGTGCCTTCGCATTACCGAATCTGCCCTAGTCAAAAGAGTTCGCACAGTGTGGGTTGAGAACTACCAATAGTTATTTATTTATTATTATTTATTTATTTATTTATTTTCTTCCCCAACTCTTAAAATAATGCTGCCTGACGGGTCTGCTCAATGAAAGCTGTGTGTAGTGATGGGGTTGGTTCGCAGGGAAAGCCAGACAAAGCACACTTACCATTATTCAATTGTCACCACTCTGCAACCTTGTTAGTTAGGCAATTACACCGGGAATATGTTCCGCGTAAGGTGACTTGGGTGAATGGATCAGGCAATGCAGCAGACCTACAAAACCGTCCAAACTATTGTGTAAATCTTGATAGCTTAGTGGTTATAGCAATTGGGGTAAACCTGTTATTGATATCCAGCCGGAGTGACTTATTTAAAATTTTTAAATTCTCGTTATGTCAGTAATTTCGAAGTAGATATTTCCGCGCTTATTTTTTGCAAATAAACGTGCTAATATATACGTAAAATAATTTCACACAACGAATTTTGGAGTGATAAAATGAGATATTTATGAAACAAATTTCCTAATGACTTGCTCAAGTACTCGTCTTCACGAGTTTTCATTCAAACATTGTACTCGTGATCTTTTCTTAGCCCCAGCGACATCTTTACCTTCTACACTTCTCCCATTACTTCGCGTATACACATCAAACATAACGATCTAGCGTGTGTGGACCAGCTGTCAACTTTAGATCTGAGGTTTTTGGTGCTTAGGGTAAAACTCTTGTCTCTCAGGTGCTTACTTTTCTGTTCTTAAATTAATTGTATCGTTGAGCCGTGATTAGTTATTAATAGGGAGCCTTTACACGCGTTAGCGGGCAGCAATCGACTGCAATCTCGATCTTTTGCACATGCACAGATGCACAAAAGTGATGCGAAACTTAAAGTGCGTATGCGATCGGTAGTTCGATTCTTCTAACGTTCGAGGGTGTAAAAGCTCCCTTCTGTCAACATCGCGACGGAGTTTTAACTGACATGTATGGTGGGTTGCCTAGCAAGCAGACGTCACCTAAACCGTTTTGTTAAAAATGACTTAAGGGCGGGAATATATTTTCAGCAAACGCTGATACCTATAACTACAACTCTCGACGAAGTAATCATATTCATTAGGTGACAGTATCAACAGCTCACAACAAGAAGTCACACACAATACATGTACATTATTTTATAACACCTTGCCTGATGGCATTAAACGATTAAATTTGATTCAAAAGTGTTAAAGTCCCAACTAAATATATTTTCTGCTGCACAACTGTTTCTATACAAGTAGAGACTATACCGGGAACCCAAAAGGAAAGTAATATTAATTTTAACAACGGCATTTAGTAGATTATTTACCATTTGGATTGTATAATTCTAAAGAATTTGTAACACGTAATGTACTTCAGCTTCTGGGTCAATGACTAATCTTGACCAGTTTTTCGTTCAGTTTCCCTGATCCTTGAGCCAATGTTGAGATGGACATAAATTTGCCTTGTATTGCTTCTGGACATAAATGTAACTTCAATTCAACTTCTCCCCATATCATGTCATTCACAGTTTTTTAACTGTTTTTTACGTAAATAAATAAATAAAGAAAGAAACATTAAGTTCTTATCTCATTCAACAATGCAGACTGAATCGCGACTTGAGGATAAAACATGTTTATTCAGTGTTCGTCCAGTAGCCATCCGCTTTGTTTCGCAGTTTTGCTCGAGTCCTCGTGCGTTGCGTTCTCCGCCCTCGCTTGCGGCGCCACCGCCGCCCTATGCCGAGAGCGCCCGGCTTTCCTCTGTTTCGACCGGCTGGATGCCGCGTAATTGCACGAGCAAACTTTCCCGCTTTCCGAATCCCTCTCCTTATTTGGCCGGTACAGTTCATTCGAATTCCCATGACGCCCTCTACTTGACATCCTGGGACACTCGGGTACGTTGAACGGTGGCTCTGGCTGAAGAGCAGGCTTGTTCTTACAGGCGCATGGGAGTCGAAACTTTTGTACGATGTTTTTCGGCTCGTACGAATCACGTGCGAGATTCATTACGGGTCGTGTCACGTTACTAAATCGCAAAGAAACGGCGGAGGTCGGTAACTCATCGTAGGAATAGTGGATTCGTTGTACGATATGAGGAAATGCTTGAAATGAACATCTTTGTTAGATAGAGAAGTAAGAGTTCTGCTAGGAATAGCATGGTGATATCCTGCAGAAATCAGGAAAACCCACTTAAATCAAATTCAAGTATTTCATTTTCTTAAAATTGTTGTTACCTTCGGATAAGAAAATTACGAGGTTACACTGCATTTAAGTATTTGTACAAAATAAAGCACATCTTGACTAATCTCTTGAGACCTTTATAAGCATTTGAGACAAGAAAATAGAAAATGAATCAAGTGCAAAAGTGATATTTTTGATAGAAAACGGATTCATTTTTCAGCCAATGAGACGGAAAGTTTTAATAGAATAGATGAAGTACTGTTGAATATATACAGTATCTCACATCACCTCTGGGTAAATGTAGTTTCTCCACGTCGTAACTAGTTTATTTCCTTCACTCTTTTTGCTTTCAGAAAAGGTATTATCTTTTTTGCAGAAAATCTAATGTTGCACCATTTTGAAATAATATTACATGAATTAGGTAAAAAAGCTGTAATATTTACTCCAATTCTGCCTCGAAATAAACAATCAAGCCGCGATTGTGTCTTGTGTTCTCTATTTGTGAACCCATACTTCGTTCATAAGAACAGGATAGCTGGGTCACACTTTAGAGATTATTTTTAAACAAAGTTTCTATTAGATTAGTTTGTATAAAACAATTTAATTTCCACTGTCTATTAATGCCCCAAATTCATTTTTTTGTTAAATTATTATTATTATTATTATTATTATTATTATTATTATTATTTTTGCTTTGTTAGAACTGTGTGGAAGTTTGCGAAGTAGGTAGCGCACCACGTACGAACATCCCACGTCCCGTGTGTGGTGCAAGTCCTCAGAGGCCTCGAGCTGAAACGTCTGCGACCCATAAGGCGTCCGAGTTCCTTGGCCAGCGGCCGTCGCGCGCCGAGAAATGGGCCAGGAGTAGCCGCGCCGCTCGCCCCGTCTCTGTTGGCCGACGCCGAGAGCGGAGCAGATCTATTGACATTCTCAGATTAATATACATCGTAAAACACAATAGATTGTTAAAGGTAAAAATATAGACGATATTGTATCGTAATAAAAATGTAAAAAGTAAATTTCAGTAGCTTGCTCTCTGAACAATTACTGCTCATGTGAGTACATGAAACTCTAGTACGAGAAGTTCAAATACATTAAGCCAGTCGAGACCCATGGTCGTTCATACTTCGCGATATTCAGTACTTGGTAAGTAGATACCACACTGTAAAACAAAAATTGCTGTATATAGAAGAAACGAGATATATTTGCGACAGATACACAAATGAAACAAAGTAATCTAGACGAGGTATTTTTTCTAATACAAAGTTTCTATTAGATTAGTTTTGTATAAAACAATTAACTTTCCACTGTGTATTAATGCCCCCAAAATTCTTTTTTGTTAATTATTAATTATTATTTTAGAATTAATTATTATTATTATAATAATATTATATTATTTTTTTTGCTTTGTTAGATACTTGTTGGAAGGTTTGCGAAGTATAGGCCAGCCAGTACGAAAACAATCCCACGCCGCGTGTGTGGTGGCAAGTCCTCAGAGGCTCGAGCTGAAAACGTTGCGACCTCAGTAAGGCGTCGAGTTCTGGCCAGCCGGCGTCGCGCGCCGAGAAATGGCCAGGAGTAGCCGCGCCGCTGCTCCGTCTCTGTTGGCGACCCGAGAGCGGAGCGGAAGCCGGACCGAGTCCGAGCCGAGCGGGCTCTGCGCAGCTCGCTCCCGTAATGCCTTTTGGGAGGCACGCGCCGTCGCTTTTCCTTTCTCTTTGGCTCCGCCTCCGCCTGCGCCCCGCCCGCCGCCCGCAGGCTCGTCAGCTTCCGGCCGCGCGCGCTAGCACCTCGCCGCCGCTACGATTACGGAGCGCGGCGGCGCGGCGCGGAGCGGAGGCGAGCCGAGCCCGGAGCGCCGCCGAACCGAGCGCCGCGCGGTCCTGAGTCGCGCAAGCGCCGCGCGCTCCGCAGATTGGATGCGCCGTTGCGCGAACCCGACCTCGCGCCAGGGAGCCCGGCGATGCGAGTGGCAG
>BOPP01000130.1:3012367-3037075 GCA_017312745.1 Gryllus bimaculatus
TTTTTTTTTTTTGGTCTAGGCTAGTAATTGTGTCTTACCACATACTCCTGCCAGCTGCCATCTCTATCGCCGCCCAAAATACATTTTTTTGAAATTTTTATCATTTTTGCATTTTTTAAGCTCTTTGTCACATATATTGCTGCATATTGCTGAGTTTTTTTAAAAACCTCATTTGCAGCATTCTAACTCACAAATGCAATAAGTTTTACAAATCGCTTGATATATCCATATTAACTGCGTGAGAGATTTTTTAAAAATAACGTGTAATAGTTGAAAAAACAAGTAAATACCTCAAAAATAAACTTTGTCATATTAAACTGTAATTAGCACCACCGTTAGAAAAGTTTAAAGAAGTAATTTGGAGCCATATTTGAGAATATTGCGTTTGAGCTTTTCTGAAAATGCGGAATTTTGATCTTATTTTCACAGAAAACGATTGAGGTTTCCAGATACTTTGTCATAATTTAAAGCTTATGTACTCATAAATACAATAATGTTAACAAACGTCAGTGCACAAGCCCGTTGCGACAGTGGAAGAGCGAGGTATTCAATTTATAATATCTCTATTTTATTAAAGTTTGGAGACATTTAGATAAGTTTGTAATATTCAGCTCGTTTTCCAGCCATCCTGTGTATAATGGTTCCTTTTCGTGCTAATAGTTCGGGGCCTTTAGATTTGGACCCTTCGATATTTAAAGTCTTGATCTGTACGAATACTACAGTTTCGTATCCAGAAGTCCATTGCGTGCTGAGATGTACCAGGGCATAGGGAAGAAAACTCAAGTTGAAAAGAACTTGAGAAAGTAATCGACGTTCTTTGAGGTCGATATTGTCGTGCAATTTCATTCTAATATTTTGAGATTTATTCTGGACCGACGTTTATATCAATGGAGGCGAGGGTACAGACTACAGTTGAAGTTCGCATAAGGCAGAAGAGCAACATAGATAAGATATTTGATACTCAGAGACGCTCTTTCATAAATTTTAGTGGATTTATTTGTTCATGATGATGTACCGTAAAAGAAAAAAAAAAAAAAACCACATTTTAAAAAGTGAAAGTTTGAATTGAAACATTTCTTCCTCTTCGCATCAGCGGAGGGCAGGGCGTTTTTCGCCGGTGTGTCCCTCGGCCGTACCCTTGTGCCCATCCGACAGCATTGCGGCTGTTCATCCGCTCGCCGTTGCCCAACGCGCGCCTCGCGTGCCCATCCGTCTCTGTCCGCCCCACGCGCCCCTCACCGCGCCGTCTCCGTACTCTGCAAGCGTACCGCCCGGCACAAGGGTCTCTTCGTCGGCGAAGCTTTCGTGCGACTCGTAGCCTTAGTACCTACTCCGTATTACATAATATCCGATATCGAATATACAGTTAAGCGACGTTGTCATCTATTCTGTCATTCGTAGTTACCTCTATATTACTGTTCTGGTTTTCTCTCTCGTTATTAAAGAGTGTCTGATAGAAAGTTATGGTATCATTGAAAAGTTACAGAATTTTTAATTGTTCCAAAAAGTCATGGATTTACTGTATAGGTCAGATAGTGTGTGCTTTCGCATAGGTTTATTTTGTATAAAGTTTGTGAACAGTGCTATTTGCTACTGGTATTTCACTACCTCCACTTTATGCACACAAGCGGAAAGCTGGGTGAAACGTCCCTGTCAACAATGTGTTGCGTCAAGCACACGGATTAAATGTTTACCTGGAAGAAGGGTGAGACGTAGATCTTGTAGTGGTAAATGATATGGTGTTCATGGCGATTTCAGCGGTAGGAAGGGACATGAACAGCGTGCCACAGCCGCGACCCACGTACACTCAGGCTGATGAGGATGAGATCGAAAATATTATATTTGATGCTTCGGTAAATACTTAGGGCGTTTTTTCAATCCCGCTCCTTTCCGCGCGCTCGTTCGTATCGCGGTTCCGACATCGCCGCGGGCCGCCCGCCGCACCTTGTGCTCAGCCGGCTGTTTCTACTTTTCTCGGGCGCTCACAGCACATCGGGGTGAAGTCGTAGATCAGGCGAGGCAAACGGCGCCCGCATGAGCTCCTTGCCCGCCCTGGAAGCGCGGCGCTCCTGCGAGCTCAGGCAAAGTACTGACTCGCTCCCATGTCCCCTCAGTAGCCGGAAGGGCGTGTACACACGCCCAAGCTAAAGCGGCGTGAGGCCGGGAATAGAGGCTTCAGACGAAAATGTGGTTGCCGGTTGTTACTAGGCGAATGCCGGAGCAGTACCCTACCAAACTGGCCACGGACCAAGAGCGATCTTTCCTTCCTCTTGATTGTCCTATCACCTTGCCTTACGCACCCACTTACACTAGCACGCACTACACGAGCACACATACCGAGGGACCGGTCGAGAGCTTAGAACTTGTCCCGGCTGGGGCGGTGCCTCGCTGGTGGGAGATACATGGTTGGGGAAAACTCCGCTAGCGGACAGTAGGTCGGCGCCAGATCTCGCCATACAGCGAGGGAAAGCTAACAGCCACCTCCCGAGCAAAAACATGCTTTACACTTACGGCTCAAATTATCCTGGTAGTTGACGTGCCCGGAATCACTAAAATAATCACTCAATCAAAGGTCATTTCGAGAAAAGTTATGTCCAAAAGCAACATCGCGTGCGAGGTATTGTTAGAGCGGGCTGCGCGTCGCCCGTGCGCCTGTCAGCGCCCGCCAGCTGCGCGGCGACGCACCTGCCTGCCTGCCTGCGGGGGCGGGTGGCATTTGCGTGGTGTGCGCCGCTTGGCAGCGGCTGGTGGGAAGACGGTCGGGGTGGTGCGATGCTCATTCCGCCAGGATTCCCTCCAGGATTTTTTTAAGCATCTGGTCGGTTTTCGGATTGAGTTTTGATTTGCGCGGCCCTTCGACCGAGTTTAACAACATGAGAACGCATTGTCTGTAAAAGTGCA
This sequence comes from Gryllus bimaculatus, assembly GCA_017312745.1. Classification (NCBI taxonomy): domain Eukaryota; kingdom Metazoa; phylum Arthropoda; class Insecta; order Orthoptera; family Gryllidae; genus Gryllus; species Gryllus bimaculatus. The sequence goes on from BOPP01000130.1 coordinate 3,015,269, forward strand.
ATTTCGTCTAAGAATACGTGTTGTGTTGTCTTTTTTCTTGAAAATGTCTTTCTTAAGCCACACGTTATTCAGTCACAGCAATTGTATAAGAATACTGTTGTCAATGTTGATTAATATTTAGGTTGAGTTATTTGAGGATTAGGTTTTGGTTCTCGTTCGAAGTACAATTCCTAGCGAATTTTTAATGTGCACCGATTTTTTTTACCTTCGGTAAATATCAGTCTCTCCCTTTCATGGTAGTTCAAGGCCTCTACCGTCCCCGCTAAGTAAAAATACTGGAGGGACCACGCACTCCACCTTTTCACCTGAAGATGGCTAAGCAATTGAATATTTTGTCATAATTTGTTATCTCTTCCTCTGTACTATTGATTCATTGTAATATAAAATGTACATAAAGAAATCTTATTGCGCATTAGATTGGAATATAGCCTCCTGGCTTTGTATGATATACCGAGTTCACGTGAGTCGCTCGTGACGGCGTTTAGTAACTATAGCGTATTACCGTCGATTGCTAAGGAACTACATAATTAATAATTGTTCCTCTTTTCTGATTTCGAACTTAAATAACTTCAGTTTTAAACTTATTTTCATAAATAATATAATAATAAATTTTGCAATTCTCTTTTACCTACTGCTTTGAGAAAAGTGGAAATAAAGGATAACGGGAGTGGTGCTACGTGGCGTAGCACGTCTGAAACAGAAGCGGTCGTGATCCAAACGATGTTGTTCAGTCGCCGCCGCCGCGGAAGTCGTCGGAGGCGGCGTGACGTCAGCGCCGCCTCTCCGCGCACACGCTCCAAAACCTACAATCCTCCAGAAAACATGTGGCGTGGCGTGGCGTCGGGGGCAGAAAGCAGATGTGCGCGCCCTGCTCTCGGGGACACCGACGTTACACACGCTGCGTCGCGCCGCGCCGCGCCGGCGCGAGTGCGGCGGAGAGAGCGCAACTCGGCGGAGCAGTGCGACAGGTCCAGGCGCAGGAGCTTCTGCCCCCGGTTGCGTTGCATTTGCTGCGCTTGTGGAAGAAGACTCACGACGCGCCGCTTCTAACCCGTTCGAATGTTGCTCACCTACTCTACTCGAATATCGTTTTTGACTTGTGGATCTGAGTATTGTCTTGCCGTTTGAAACGTACAAGCGACAGCACGAAATTGTAATTTTGCCGTGGAACTCTAAGTTGTTTTTAAAATATCAAATTTCAGTGTTTGAATCTGTTTTATTTTGGCATTAAGTTGATTGATTTACTTCGAATGATATTCTGAGCTAATACAATGCAAGATATTTTGAAAAATAATTACATTAAATATTGTCTTCTGGCGCCGTTTCATATATGGGTTTTTGATATTCCTGAGAATATTTGTATTTAACGAAGTATTTGATATACAGAAGTACTATTTCAAAATATTGAGCGCAAAATAGCTTGAATAGGCTTAGGCTAAGAGTAAAATCTACATAATGGTGAAGTTTGATTATTACGAAATGATCACCATGTCTATTTTGCAGACGGGACGCTCTCAATACTCAATTTAATGTAGAAAAGTGTGTCACCACCGTTCTAAATGTATCGATAACCGAACGGGTTCCAAGGTGAAATTCAATAGCCTTTGATTAGGCGTCTTATTGATAGATCGCAGCAGAATCGACGTCTGCTTCGATCTGCAGCGTGAGCTCAATTCAGTGCTGCGTAGCGCAGCTTGACGTGAAGCAACGCGACGTGGCGTAACGAAACATTGAAGTACCGTATCGAATCGTAACGTGAGAGCGATTCAAGCAGAGTGTTTTCCCCTCGCGTAGTTTTTTGCGGTGGCGCGGGCGTGGGCGGCGTGAGCTCAGCGCAGCCCGCCGCTCCCTTTTCTTTCGTTCCGCTGCGCGCTGGCAAGGGCCCGCCGTAAAAAAATACGCCCCCTACTACCCAGCGCACGCCGCCCCGCCCCGCTTCGCCTCGTTGCCTTCTCACCCTCCCACCCCCACCCCCGCCACTATCAAGCGCCAGCGATTGTACTCTCGCATGGGAGGGTTCAGTAACAATGTGCTACGCAAGGAATTGTGTGGGAGGGGTGTATTTCGGTAAAGCAGAGCGAGATGAGCATTGGCGAACCGTGTCGTCTACATTCAAAGATTATTCAGTACGGAAAATCATCCGAATTGAATGCAAGGCAGAGATTTTCCGCGGGTTTATCCAGAATGTTGCTGTCCGTATTGTTGCCAGGGAGTTAAAAAAAGGCAGAGCGCAAGCTTGGCGGAAGAAAAAGAAAAAAAAAAAACTCCATTGGAAACTGCTAACGCTTCTTTTAGTCTACCGGAAGGAACTGGCAGGAGCGATGATGGAGAGCACATGTGATTAGGGTGTTTCAACTGGAGCGCGATTGTTTTCTGTTTGTAACTGACGATCTCTTTTACTCCATTCGCATTGGGAAATCGTATTTTACAAATGAATGCATGTGCTTAAGTTGTGTGGTAATTTAACAGAATAATACTTAAAACCGGAGAGGCATGCACTGAAATCTAGGTATCGTTATTTGCCGTATTGTTGACTTTTCTGCAAAACATTTAAATTGTATTATAATTCTGAGTCCCCAGTTACTTGTTTGGCTGCTAAGTGAATTAACGAGATTTGATTGAACAATGGAGCAATGGTGGAATGAGAGACAGGAAAGTCGGTGAACCTCGAGGAAATCTGTCGTGGAGCCGCGTGTCCGCCTCACATTCCACGTGGAGGGCCTGGATTTGAACTCTGGGCCCGGGGCGCGAGGGCTGCCGCGAGGGCCTCCCGTTTCGGGGATTCCCCAGCGCCCCGGGGAGCCTCCCCGCCTCCGCCTGCCTTGGCCGCCATCCAGCCGATAGCTTTGTTCCCCGAGCAGCCGCCAGGGCGCTGTAGGACTCGTGTCGAATGTGTAGAATTCGGTAACTGTTAATACTCGGGAATCGCTTCTTATCTTTACTAATTAACGCTCGGCGTCATCATTTGAGGATGTACATTTCTGGTCAACTCAAATTGGACTCCGGTGCTGTAACTTGAGAAAAGTATATCCTTAATTCACATAAATGTCCTAAACGAAACACTTTATCAAATATTCGAATTCCTGAACGCTAGAAATTGATGCAGTTAATACCGGGCAGGGCGCATTCATTTGTTTCTACGATTCGAATATTCTTCTAAATCCGTGCATAACTAGTATATTGCGTGTGGTTAAGTCGGAGGGAGAGGCTAGTAAAAAGCAAATGGTGGTTGGTCTGCATGTAGCTTTGTTTTCACTGTTTTCCTATGGAATGTACGGAGTCCATTGTGAAGAAAGCGCCTATTTGTGATAATTTGACTTATTCCTGAAAACTATTTTGCCGTGTTGCATGTATGCCATTTTTCAGGCTCTCGAATTCAGAAAACGTGTGATTTTTGCCCTTCTGTATGATCTTGTCTTACGTGGATAACTGTTTATCGTATGCAGGTCTAACCTGAGAACTTCGATCTGTTCGTTCTTATAGATATTGAAGATTAAAAGCTTCCCTCATATCAGTAGCAATTTAAGATATCATACTGATTTCAGGTGATAAAAATGTCAGCGAAGACAAGCTTGCTCGATATAATTGCAATTCGTGGAACTGTGAATGTGACGTTTTGAGTAAAACGCTTTGTCTCTACGAAGTCATGGAAGCGTAGTCGCCACTGCTTCCAATCCCAGCCGGAAGTGTAAAGACTTCTGCTGCTTAATCGAAGCGACGTTCTATTCAATCTGTTGTGGCCTCATATCTGACCGATGTGGAGGAAGCACAGAGCGATTTCGTGTATCGTTGTATCTAGGCTTTCTCACTGTAAATAAAGGGCGAACGAATGTGATAATCGGAGAAATCTCTGAAAATGTGAAATATTGTTACTTGAGTTCCAAATTTACTTTTTCTTTCTCAGCCGCAAACAAAGAGCAAACGTGCTACTCAGCGTTACATAAAACCATAGGAATAAAATAAAAAGGGCATCTCTTTCCTTTTTATTGCGAATATTTTTTAAAATATATTTAAAAGCAAATAACAGAAATGTTGATTAAAAAGTCTTGTTTTGTAAATTAATGTTTGAATAACACTGAACCCGATGAAATTAATATTTTAGTATTCAGGGTATTCACTGTCAATAGAGCATGTAGCGAAAAACTGTACGAGTCACCTTCTTCATAACCGCCGCACCAGAGATGAATAAGTCCCGATTTACGCGCTTCCTTTTGCCGAAGAATTTCAGGAGTGCCAGCAAACGCGCGGATTACGTACAGGTCCTTCCGAGGCGACAAAGCCGCTCTGCGCTCGTGCGCGTCCGTTGAAACCCGAAATCGTCGGTCAGAAGGAAGTCTTAGACTGTTAGTCTCAGTGTTAAGACTCTCCCCGTCTTGAAGTCCCGGAGCGTTCCTCTCGCGCGGGGCGATTTCCTGCGTGGCTCGCGGGGGGAGAGCGCCAGCACTCCGGGCGTTTGGCGCCGCCGCCGCCGCCGCATTTCCCAGCCATTGTGTCTCGCCTCGCGCCGCCTCAGGGGCTGCGCGGCGCCGCCGGGCTCGAGCGAAGCTCTCTCGCGCGCGTTCGCAGCGAGATGAAGGGGAGCGTGGATGGAATATTTTTTCCGCGTTCGGGTGAGATATCAGAAGGAAATGTAGAATTCGAAAAGATCATGTGCTCGCCACCGAGTGTCGTTGATAGATTTCTGTTTCTGTGTAAATTTCTATACTTGAGTAAAGGGGTAACCTGCGTGTGCCCGTCCGTTGCTGATGGTTGGATCTCTTTCAGTCCACCGTTCGACGCGTTTCGGTCTACTGTGGAAGTGACATTTTTTCTCGGTTCCTTTCAGGATATTCCAATAGAAGTCTCCGAAACGTGTTTGGGGTGTTTTAAGTTAACTTAATTTTTCGGTTACGATATCTACAAGATCAGTAAATTATGTTTAAAATATCTGTTCATTATGAATTCGAATATATTTGTTAACATTTTCATAGTGAGGAGAAAAAAAAACTAGCTTGAAGCGCCTTGCTAAGCTCGTAGGCTACAAGATTTTTCGTCTGCCACATATTTCAGCTACAAAAAGGTCTCGTTTAATGGGACGAGTCAGTTCTGATTGCATGGCGAAGTAGAATTAATTCCACTGGCGTCGGTGGAGGGCGACCCGCTCCGTGCCATAGCGGCCAGCGTGCTAACATTCCAAATTGAGTAGTGGACAATAAGTAGTGGACAATAAGTAGTGGACAAAAGTGCAGTCTTGATTTCCTAACTCTTATTCTAGTACCTTCTCTATCTTCATTCTCATTACTCACCACATCATCACAATCATCCTCGTCCCTCAACGTTAACACAATGTTTGAGAGAGATGACATCGTCATTGTCGTCTGTAAATGGCTTCAATTCCTTCGAAAGAATTCAATACCCATAAGCCACATTTGCCGCTTTATGGGCAATCGTCGCGAGGAATTGATGCATCCATGTCTTGCCTCCATTGCCTTCGGCTGTCGCGGGAAGCGGTCGCGAGAACGCTAGGTCTCTCCCTGTCGGGCGCTGCGTTACGAGTACAAAATCCGCCGCGATAAAGTGCGGCGCGCGCGCGCGAGAGCTGCCGACGCCTGCGAGCCGCTCCTCTGCTTCTTCGTCTTCCGGGCCGCGTGCCCCCCGTAGTACGCCAGCGCCTGCGCCAGTGCCAGAGCGCGCGTTTGGCAGGTCGCTCCCCGCGCCACTTGGCCCCCGCCCAGGGAAGGCGTCGACCTCCCCGGGACGGGGGGCTCTTCAGGTGCGGCAAGTTTCATTGAGCCATCCTATTTTTTTTCTTTTCTTTTCTTCGGTGCTCCTGGGAGTAGTAATAATGGGATCGGTTGTGGGTTGATTAAGCAATGCGTTTTTGCTCTTTGGTTAATAGTGTCATGGGTTGTTCTCATGCCCTGTACGTTTTTTGGGTTGGCCTAATGAGCGATAATAAGACAAAACGTGCTTGTAATAAAATGTTCAATTGGTGAGAGACATCTGTTTTTAGGCGGTTGAATGTGTGTAACATGCGACTGGTTGTTTTTCCAGGGCTGCCATAAAAACTATATATGAAAGCTTCACGCTGGCTGCAATTTTACTCGTTGGAAGCTGTTGTAAAGCGAACATTAATCTTCCGTCTTTACTGCAAAAACATTTAATATGATCAGTTAATCATTTAATTATTCTTTACGTGTATGTCGTCAAATATTTATTAAATTAAAGATCGGTGGCCAGCGGCATTTCGTTCTGCCCATGTTCAATTTCCGGAGTTCTCATCGTAAATGCACATAGATTTTTACAACATTAATTTTCTGATTTCACTATCTGCTCGTCTTGATTGTCAGTAGTTAGTATCGTGTAATGGTATGGCTAGTTAGTATGATGAACATGGTAATGCCATCCAGGATCATCATTATTCCCCCTGTATTCCCGTGCTGTTTAGTACGGGTGTGTGAACATGAGCTAAACGATTATTGACGTGATCCTTGACTCACACTTGATTCGCATTCTTAATTGCAATAATTCGCATAACGAAAATTCGCATCACACCTACTTGAAAATTCGCCGTCTTGCTCTGGTGCAGCGAAATACCCCGCGCTCCCCATGCGTGTGTGCCTTCCCGTCCCTCTTGCCGCTCCCCCCGATTTTGACGTGCACCGCCCCGAGCGGCGCTACACGGGAATTCATTAGCGCGGGCGCCGTGTCCCGCCCCGCCCCCGCACCGGCGACGCGTTGCGCAAGGCAGGGAGGGCGGGCGGCGCTGTCCAACGCCGCGCACAATGGTGATTAATGGCGACGCGCGGAGGAGGAGGAGGAAGAAGACGGACGCGATCCTGGGGCCGATAGCGCGCCGCGCCGCGTCGCGCCGCCTCGCTGGCGTGCAATTCCGCGTGGCGGACCCGCCCCCCTCCTCTCTCTTCGACCCGCACCGCCACCCCAACCCCCGCCCCGCGCCGACGGAGACGAGAGCGACGCTGCCTTTTTTTATTCCAATGGTGCGGAGATGACGGGCTCGCTATCTGATGTCGTTAGTACGAACGCGGTGTTGTTGACGGCTCCCATTTCATTCAGTGGTAATGTAATGGGAGGCACCCGCTGTGCGATTCATTAGCTTTGCTTTCAGGGCTGCGATTCGATGGCCAGTCGACAAATCGGGTTCGCGGCAGGTTTCTTAAATGTGCATTCTCCTTGCCTAATTTCTCCACATATCACAGTGGACATTGTACAGCTGCGGTGTCCGAAAGTGTCTTATACGTCTTATCCAAACAAGTAAAAACTCTTTAAACTAAAGGGGGAGAGCGGAGTGAACGTTATTCGAATACGCGCATGTGCAGAAAACAGTTCTAGAGGGAGAAGGCTATTTGATCTTCGGTGACGCAGAAAGAAGGCCAAACTACACTCCACTACAGGATATAAGCCATCCCACATGAAACAATCAACTGCGTGACATCATCGTATACCTTCTAAATTTTAAGGCTTCTCGAAAGAATACTGTCAACAAACTATCTAAAGTTAATTTACAAAACTGTATTGGGCTATTATAATGCGATTGCTTCTAAAGTATAAGAATGTTGAAAGAAGCGTTTTCAAGCTACAGATTTTCTTTTGCTGTAAATGGCGCGGTTAAAATAGGAAGCTCGTTGGATAAGCGCGATTCTAACACGTTAATTTCCGTTGCCCGATTTGGAATGTCATGTTAGTGGAATGGCGCGTGCGGTTGTGCAGTGCGCCGTGTTTGGTCTTTGGCGCCGTGTGCGTGTTGCCATTCGCCAGCCTCCGCGGCGGATATGGCTCCCTCCCGGGCTGTTACGGCTCGGGAGGAGCGTCGCTGCCACTAATGTTTAAAAGGCAGTTCTCAAGGTGGATACGCCAACGACGCTGGTAACGTAAAAAGTACCGACATTTGAATAGAATAATTGAATAATTTTGTGTATTGTAAGTGAAAGTGCATTTGGCGTTTTTGGATCGGTTGTTTGGCTTTGCTGGCTCGCTAACGGAGACCCATTTCTTGAGCATAGTCTAATTTCCACGCTTGAGGGAGGGGGTGAAAAACATGTGACTAAACACGGCTTATTCCCTTTACCGTAACTAGCAAACCACGCCTGCGTGACCTTTTCTTGGTTACACTACAGAAACTGAGGCGAATTTAAATGAAAGGAACAGCTCTATTTTAGCACCGATGTATTGTAATTGCCTATTTAACTTATACGATGTATCCTTCACTTCATCCCACTTGCTAATAAAAACAGTAAAAGTGAAAAAGTTAAAAAAAAATCCCTGTTCTTTCGCACTAAATCTTAGCAAGATCCATGGTGGAGATAGAGGTTATGGCTCTCATAATTTCGATGTGTTTTGCACTAGGTGAAGATAGTTTGACAAAAATCACACTCCCGACTCCTTTAGCCCCCAGCATTATTAGCAAACCAGAAAAAAAATATTCAGGATTCATTTGAAGAAGGGTTGATTGACACTAAAGATCGCCTGTGACGCTGGAATTCGAACCGAGGTCTCTGAGGTTATCTAGCCACCCGACTCACTATTACGCTACCAGCCCATCAAATCGCTAGCTGCATCAGTGTGTTGCTGAGATCTGGCGGGACAATGAAATTGGCAGAAAAACGCAGAAATACTGCCCTTTCAGCCATCTTTAATTGAACAGAAACAAAACTATGCTGCAGACGGTGACGCCAGCCAAGATGCACTTCGGCAGCTCCCAGCCTCTTCTCCACGAATCGACTGTAAGGGCAAGGAGATGTTCCTCCTTCTCCTCCTCCTGTTTGGTCTGGAGGGAATTCTAATATGTTGGGCAAAGTTTGGCCCGGTCAGCGCAGGCCCTCAAATTTCATCAGTCACACAGCTAAAATGAATAGATTGGTACTAACATATCTGCTTAATAGCCTTTCGCTATACCAAAAAAAAATATATAATTTTGGCTCTTTTACGATGTAAAACCATAGAAAAAGGTACAAATTTAGAATGTTCCTCAATATCAACTTTAACCTTACAATTAGGGAAAATATCTTTTCATACCACATTTAATTTTTTCCTAAGGTCCCACTCGTTTCATGTAACACATGAGTTTGGTTTTCTGCATGGAAATATACGATGTTTCATCTTTTTCCTTGTATCATGACATGGGCAAGTGGAAATCCTACACTTTCAATGTCGAAACCCGTACGAACAAAGTGAAACTCCGCTAAAGGCCCCAAGTTATACCGTGTTCATGAACATTTATGTTCCAGAAAGCCTTACCTATTTGTCTGCCTAAGTCGAAAAATAGTTTAAAATTTTATATTCGTTGTTGGTTATGCGTGTTAGATGTATTTTGTGTACACTTAATTTCCTAATTTTCGTTAAGTAAGGAGTGTTTCGCTGTTGAAGAATCCACGCTGAAGATGATGGAGTTCTGTGTCGCTTTCGTTCAGAGGTTTTTCTTTCGTTGTCGATACGTTGCCGCGATGGTATTTTGCGCTTCTGCGCTAATTCGGCGCGAGTGAAGGCCACTGAATCATCGCTGCGCGGCTGTTTCCCGCCTGCGCGCGGTTGCCTCTCGCGGAGCGACGGCGGCGGCGGCGGAGATTTCGCGGTTCAGTCGGCGAGATACAAGGCTGTCAATGAAATGACCCGGAATAGAATTCCGGTACACATGGCACGTTCCGTAGTTTTGTAGGTAACGCTCTCATTCATGTGCGAAGTCGTTTAATTTACGTTGGATTTTCTAGCATTACCGTTAGTGTAAGTTAGACGTTGCATTTCTTCAACGGTAGTGACTGAGGGAGTTCGTATGCATGTCGGGGTATCAGACATTGATAATCTTGTATCGACGATCCATGGCTTGTAGAACACACAGCTGCTTTGGCGTTGTGGAATACAAGAGCAGAAGGACTGCGTGTCCCTTCCGTAGGAGGATGCTTTCTCTGCCTTGGCAGCGACCGAAGGCCACTCGGGGAGGAGGAGGAGGGTTGTATCGATTTGTGCGCGGGCGGCGCCGTCCGATGGGGCGGAAGAAAGGGACGGCGGGGGGCAAGGGGGAGGTGGCGCCTGCGGGTGACGAGTCTGGGTTCTCACAGCGCCCCCCAGCTTCGATTGTGATTCAGTGCGACTCGGGGGAAAACCATTACTTTTTCATTTTCTTTTATTTGCACTCTGGGTACAGCCTGATATAGCTAACGCATGAAAACAAATGAAAGTGTTGATAATCGTTATTAGTGGTTCTTTCCACACGTGCTCCATTAGTACAGTTTCTATGATAAATAAGCTCTTGTTGAAGCCGTGCCATCATTTCGCACTTTGTAAATCTTTGTTTTAAAAGACAAAATCGCATCTCAATTTCCATCGGTTCTGATAACCTGAACTATGGAGAGGGAGTACCCTCCAAAATTTAATATTCAGTTTAATAAAATGTCCGAAAAGGCCTTGTTTCGTAAATGCTCCCTCTCCCCCACGGAGACAACTGTAGAGTCTCTTACCAGCAGGTCCTTAATTCGAATCCCGGCGGTCGCGGGGCTTCGACGTAGATCCGTAGAAATCTACCGCTCTGATCTGTAGTTTCCAATATCTTCTCGGATTAATACCAGGCGAATGCCGTGCAGTACCCTAACAAATGGCTCAAAAGCCGCGCGTGATACTATTTTTTTTCTCTTCTTTGTCCTCTTAGCTACACGGGCACTACTCAATCGCACGTATGGGAAGGCAAGTGGTGAGGTAGTAGCTTGTCCCGGCTGGAGCGATGCTCTGCTGGAAATACTTAGAGATGGATATAGCCGACTTGAAGATCGGCACCGGATCTCAAGTTTCAGCAAGGGAACGCCGCCACCTCTGCTATAACATGCACTACACTCACGAGATAAACGATCCATGTGGTTGCCGCGCTCAGGAACACGAAATACTCGCTCAGTTGAATTCCTCGGCTGCCCGTGCCCGTGGCAGTTCGCCTGGCGCCTGCGTCGGACGAGTGGGCTGTCGCGGCCGTGCTTTTAATTTGGCGTAACGAGGCGGCCGACCGCCGCCTGCGGAGAGGGAGAGAGGAAGTTCGCACTCGACCAAGCCGCATCAACGGATGGTTCTGCTCTGGCTCAGACCGTCAGGTCCTAGGGTTCCAGTTCCGACGGTGACAGGATTTTCGACATTAGCTTTATAGCTTCATCGAATTCAGTCGCTGTCTGGTGGAGAATTCTAGCGGCCGGCTGCTCTGATCGGTAGTCTTTCGTGGTTTCTCCGATCAACACCTGGTAACTGCCGGAGCAGTACCCTATCAAACGGGCCACGGACCGTGCGCGATATTTCCTTCTTCTTCGTTGTTCTATCCCCACACACATACACACGCTTACATACACTACCACACAAGTAGGGTGACCTGTCGGGAAATTAGAGCATCTACCGGCTGTTGTGGTGCCCCGTTGGTGGCAGATTCCTGATTGAAGAAAATCCCCACAAGCCGCAGTTGGTGGCAGAGACCCCGCATCTCGCCATCCAGCGGGGGAAGATCAGTGCCACCCGCGATGAATACATATACTACACTCGCGGGTCTAATTACCTTAACGGTTGACGCACCCGGAATCACCAACCAATCAATCAATCGGCCAGGCCTCTCCGGCACCGCCACGCCCCCTCGGGTGAACCCTCACTCAGAGCACAGCAGGTTGCGCTGCGCGGCTCCGGTTTGCGCCCACTTAATTACGTGGTTAGTGACGTTTCACTTCATACTTTGTTTATATATATATACACATTCAGTATTTGTTATATAATATATAATAAACAATGTGCAATTTAATAGTATAGAATACAGAACAATAATGTGATTCCAATGCTATTTAACATTTTCAATTCGCAATACTCGTGGATCCAATTTTTCAATTAGTTTAGTAATATTATTTGTCGTTCTTTCTTTAAAGGTTTCGAGTGCAAATTAAATTTCGATTGAGAAACTCTTGCATGTGCTTCATGTGTGTAGGACCCCCATCCTTCCTCTTCTACCCACCCGTCTTAACAGCGGAGAATCGAGGGATAGACGTGAAGAACCGACCAGTCATCAAACGGACGCATCATGTGCTGAATAGGAAGGCTCGAAGGTTGTTTTGTATTTACGTTCTGACGATGAAATACACAGAAATGCACGCTAGTCCGAGTGTCTTCAGTTGCTAAAAGAAATACGTAAGTGCCTTCATTTTCTATCTAATGCGTAATTGAACAGACGATTCCATTTACAAATTTGCATGAAATTCCATTAAATAATTTATGGAGTTGAGGTGAAACTCGACTCTTTCGAATCCGAATTTTAAAGGGTAATAATTATTATTATTATTATTATTATTATTATTATTAATGTAATAATAATAATACTTATTATTATTATTATTATTATTACAATATTCTAAATTCACGTTTCAATGCCCTAAATATGTTAAGCGTTTTAATAAAAAGTATACTCCAGGGTGCAACCAGCTTCCTGAGAAGTTAATCAAGGGACTGTGTGCCTCTACAATACTTTGCGCAAATTGTGAACAATAACGCGATATTATAATATATATATATATATATATATATATATATATATATATAATTATAATAAATGTGTCTGTTCCCTGACGGGGCCCCTTGAGGGCGAATTGTGCCCTGGCTATGAGTCACGTCGCGCCGTGACAAGCGGAGGCGATTACCTCGGCCGGGCGCCGCTGGGCCTTATCGCCGGGGCGGGGGCGCCGGCGACTGCCAGGTAAAGGCGGCCGATAAGCGTCCGAGGCCGTCGCCGCGTTGCGCAAAAAGCGGACGGGTTGCGACCGCTTCGTTCAGTCCGGTGCTGGCGGAGGCGGGCGCTTGCGGGCGCGGGGTGAGGGAATAACAAGTGGACTGGGACTAGCAATGAAGAGCCCGCTGCGCGCAACCCCGGAAAAACAAGTTCATTGGGAGGAAAAGTGTTTAAAAGCAACTTGCTACATAACTGAGCTGTCAGTAACAAAATTCTATAAACATTTCTTCATTCGGTTTCTAAAGTTCGTTTTATCTTCAGATGAGCCAGTCCTTAGTTTCATGCGTGTCTTTGATGCTGATAAATCGTGTAATTGATATCTAACGTATGGAGATTCAAAGAAAGCTTTCATTTTTAATAACTGTAAGAGGTTTTCTATATATTTTTAAAAAGTACACGAAAACTCACTTGGAAGAAGTTTGGAGCCAGAGGAAAACCTTGTGCAGAGGTTTGACTCTCAGTGGCATGAGTCGAAATTCGACTGCAACTACCAGTTTACCTCTGGCTCTGCAGTGACTCTGACTGAGAAGTCGTAGGGTTCAAGCCCCGACGAGGCAGACTTTTGACACTCGCTAGATATGTACGTGGAATTCAGCCTCTGTCTGGGGGAGAAATCTAGTGACCGTCTGCCTCTATAGTTTTTCGTGATTTATCTCTGATCGAAACCACGCGAATGCCGGAGAAGTACCCTAAAACAGAATTGTGCGTGATCTTTCCTTCCTCGTCCTATCACACTTACTACCACACAGTCGGGTCTTAGAGGTTGTTCCGGCTGTGGCGGTGCCTCGTTGGGACAGATACGTGGGCGGGGTATTCCCCCGCATGCCGACTTGTAGATCAGCGCCGGATCTCACCATCTACCGGGAAAGGAATGACCGCCACCTCTCGGGATAAAACGTTCACTACACTAACAGGACTTATGCCCATAACAGTTGACGTGCCCAAAAACATCAATGAGTCAATTAATCGACTGTAAATTTCTATTTTTTTTAGCCATTCGAGTGTTGGCAATACGCGAGAAAGAAGACATTGTACAGTGACCGTACATATCGAACTCCGGTTATCTCGGAATAAATGAAAGAAGCGAATTCCAGTTGACTTTCTACAGAAATCAAAGTTTCATCGAAACGTTTAGAAGCAGAATATTTGGAAGGACCTCCACGAGTGCGACTATGATTTGGGACCCAAATGAACTTCTCCGCTGGCGGAAGCGCGCGTTTGTTTTCGTTCGGAGGTGGGCCTTCCGCCGCCTTCCACCTGTTGCGCTCCCCTGCGGACGCGTCGTAAACGTCGCCCTGGCGGGGAAGCGCCCAGCTGCCGACCCGGCGCCGAGGCCCAAAGAGTCTCTCCTGGAAGTGCGAGGAGATCTCGCTGAGCCGGGAAACGTTGATGTTATTGAACGAAGGGAGCGATATGTGCAATGGAATGGAGGTTTAGTTCGCTTTACTACTCTCTCCATCAATATAGCTTGTATTGACATAGAATAAATGAGCAAAAATAAATTTTAAGAATAACTGTTTTACGACTCGTGTGCATATGTGTTTATATGTGGTTAAAATTTTAGAAACAATGCATTTCGTATTCTCATCCCCTAAATTATCATTTGTGATTTTTTCATTGATAATATATCAATTCAAAGCCATACCAACCAAAGTTACTAATAAATTTATTGAAAATTGTAATTTTAGTAATAAATAATTCTGATTTTGTTCCGACACAATCTTCAGATTAAATAATGTTTGTACGATCGCGAAGAAATTTAATGTCTCTTTTTGGAGTTTCTAAGTGTTAAATATTGCCTCTCCTATTTTTGTATGAGAAAAATTGTTTGTAATGTCCTTCCAGGGGCGGTCAACCCTGAATAGACAGTTCGTTCCGAATTTAGGGTCGTAATACGAGTGTTTGTTTAAAATTAAAAAATTAATTGTAGCTCCGGTTTATTTTGATTTCCTCCAGCATTTTCATCATACTCGTACTAATTGATTATTTTGTGTTTCTGATCGGCTATGATAACGCAATGATATGGCTATCATGATTAGTTCCGTAAGTGTAGTGGATTTTTTCAGGGCAGGTGGGATTTCGTCGCTAGCGCCGACCTACACGTCACTTGTGGGGGGGGGGGGTCAACCAGATATCTCCCATCAGTGGGATACCGCTTCAGCTGGGGAAAGCTCTAAGCTTCCGGCTTGGGTGGTAGTGTAGTGTATATGTGTAAATGAGGGGCGAAGATAGGATTTGAAAGAGGAAGGAAACGTCTCGTCCGGTCTGAGGCCCGTTTGTTAGGGCCCTGCGCCGGTGTTCCCCTGGAGAGACCACGAAAGACTACCGATCAGAGCAGCCGGCCGCTAGAATTCTCCTCCAGACAGCGACTGAATTCGATGAAGCTATAAAGCTAATGTCGAAAATCCTGCCACCGTCGGAACTGGACCCCTAGGACCTCACGGTCAGAGGCACCACAGTGACATCAGTTGATGCATGCCCTGAGCCACCGTTGCCGGTCTCGTACTATCAAGAAATTGTTTTCATTGAGAATTGAACGTGTAAGTTGTAGCCAACACCCTATAGTTAGTATTTGGAGAATGGAGTGGTGTGCATGAAAGCGCATTCTCTCTAGTTTCCTCAGGGTTGTTAGTGATAGTGTAAACACTCTTAAAACTGGAATAGCACCTCCTATCTATTGACCGAACGTAAGTAATTCGTGTCGAGGATATGCGTCATTCTGGAAACACCTCGACACGTTTGATATTTTTAGTTTGATAATACTCCAAACGTATAGGTAAGGGCAGGTAAATGTGAACCCCGTTCAACTTAGCTTTACGACTGACGGCTCATGCAGCAGCAAACCGCGTTACGCCCGCTCGTGTCGAGGCGTATTAAAAACCATTCCCTCCAATCCCATAATCCTCCCTGAAAAAAACTTCAGTTGATGGGAGCGGCCAGTCGCCCCTGCTCAGGGAGCGAGCTGCGGCGCAGCGCGTGCGATAGGTGGCGCGGGGCGCGGCAGCGTGATCGTTTCTTTGTCTCCTCCACAGTAACCCTGTGGAGAATTAATTTGATCCTGTATTTTGATTAATTTAATCCTGTATTTCCCTTCCACGCGATTCCATTGACTTCAAAATAATAATTAGAGTAATCTGAAAGGTTAAGAGAAAATGGCCAGTTCCTCAGCAGCAGATCGTGACGAATGATTAATAGCTTGCACTAGAAGGTGGACCGGTAGATGTCTGTCAGTTATGGACGTAAGGACGCACGCACATTATATAGTAGGGATTGGTTATTTTTCGTACTCTTTACTTCTTTTAAGAGAATGTTGTGTAATGCTGCAGCGAAAACGGCGATTTTTCGGCATACAAAATTTATATGGTGGGTCTTCAATATTGTTCACGTGCTCATATAATAACCTAATTACTTCCTTTAGCACGTCGTGCAGTCAATTTTTGGTTGTATTCTTTTGATGAATTGGGATGTATTCTTTTGATTTTTCAAGAATTACAGAAATGTATTTTTTATATAACACTTTTCCTTAATATGTTCGTTTTGGGCATTTTTTTACATTATTGAATTTGTTAGAAAAATGCTTCAAATTATTTCTTACGATGTTTCTGGAAAATTTAGAAGTTTTCAGTGAATATGAGATTAAAATTGTGCATATTCGGAAATGCTCAATCGACATTTTCTCCAAAAACAGCTCCAAATTTTTTCTTCAAATAATTTGTTCGCTTACTGCCAAATACACCGAATGACATGACGTATGTGCCAGTTAGATGCATTATTTATTTATTTTTTAAAAATATCCTAATGTAATTCTGCTCCATTTTTTTTCTGGGCGACTCCAAATGTTTTTTGAGTATTTGCATATACGCCCATGTTTTACTTTTCTATAATATTCTTAAAGTCATATTTCAATTCTACTATTAGGGGATCGAAATTTGATAAAATGTTTTGAAAATATTATTTCATGAACTGATAGGTAGCAGATAGGAAGAGGGTGGTGCAATTCGAAAAAGCTAGACTAAAAATATTAGAAAAGTAACTGGTGCGAGAAAATCAGATTAGCACCACTAATTACAGTACCACGTGAATTTCGGATGCGGCACAATAGGCTTAGTTCGGAATCCAGGCCTCCATATGCCGACGTCGGATCTCTTTATTGAGACATACCCATTGAGAAGTAATGATGTGAGAAATAGCATGCAGATAGAGCAGTGGTGGAATGAAAGGCACGAGAAACAGAGTTATTCGAAGGAACGTGCCACGGAGCCACTTTGTCCATCACAAATTGTACATTGGGGAGGGGGGGGTACGGGAAGCGAATACCTGCCTCCAGCAAACCGAACGTTAAGAATTTCCGTCTGATTTCATGTAAATAGAGATCCAGGTTCGCACTGGTGGGACTGTGATGTCAGTATTTAGCGTCTTGTTTTATAGTGTTCTTATGCCACTGTAGTTGGGTCCATGTAATTTTGTTTCGCGTCTCTTTAAGTATTCGACTTGAGACGTGTGCGAGGTAGTTCTTGTTGTCGTGGAGTACCTCTTTAACATCAGAACATTTAGCTAACGTTTTTCACATATTTAATACTTACGTAATACTAGTTAATTTTAGGATATATCTCTAAACGCTAAATTTCTAGTTATATACGTCACAATTATTATTATCTTTACTCTCCAAACACGGGGAACTGCCATATTTAGTGTACGTGATATGTTTCCGATGAACTGTAAGAAGAAATTCCCATGTGGGAGCGTTGATTATTTTGTAAATAAACCATAAAATGGCGATTATCGCAAATGCTCTCGTTTGAATATTGAATGAACCACGAGCAAACGTCAATAACAATAACATTGTGAAGGTGGCTGCTCCACACATTCAGCATTCGCCGAGTAGCGAGTTTCTGGTTGCGCGGTCCCGAGCAGCCGTTGTGCTCGGCGAACGTTCGCTTCCTGTTATGTGTGAAAAACAGACAGAAATGATCGACGCGGGGCAAAAAACAAGCAACCCATCTACACTGCTCAGGATTCGGCGAGCGGTCGGTCAGTACCCACAGAGTACATACTGTGTAGACTACTCTACACTGTAGAGCCGCCTGAACGGTGTTAGTTACAAATAATGTCAAACTAATTGCATGAAGATATGCAACCCGTTGTACCGGCGTGTATATAAAGCTATTTCAAACTGCAGGAGTCCTGCAAATGTATATGTACGTTTCATGAAGTACGAAAATAAGTAATAATGGGCATTCGATTTAAATGGAACTTCCGCCTGAAGTGTTCATCTGAAGTGTGGCGTTTGAATGTGTCTCGTATTCCGGTCCTCACGATCACGTCAAATAATCACTGCACCGGATGAGTTATTGATTTTCGGATATTGTGCCCCACCCCCACCCTTTCCCCGCGCCCCGAAGTAATACGCGGGTGGTCTGTCGGGCGCAAAGAGAAGTCTGCGGGCGGCTGCGCCGGCCCCTTTAACCCGGCGCAGCGGTGCGGAGCTGTGTGGGAAGCGGACACCGCGGGAGGGTGGCGCCCGGGGGGCGGGGCGGCGGCGGCGGCGGCGGCGCAGTGGGGGAGTGCTCACTGGCCCGGTGTCAGCCCAAAGGCGCGCTCTCGTCGTCGAAAAGATAATAACCGTTTCAAGAGAGACTGGGAGGGCAGTGTTTTACGAGATGGTGTCAGTGATGCCTTTAGATGATGCTAATATATGTTGTTGTTCTTTACAACTCGGTGTGGCTTGTAAATGAGAATGAACCCATGAAACGGAAGAAAAAAAATCATATTACCGGATGCGACCATTGCGGGAAGAGGTGAAATCTGTACTGCGTTTGGAAAAGAAACGTTACCATAAAAGTGGGAGGTTAGAGTCCCGGGGGTGGCAAATTATCGTCAATAGTTGGGTAGCTAGGCCCAATTCAGCATCTGCTATTTGGAGAATTCTAGCGGCCGGCTGCTCTGATTCGCACTTTTCCGTGGTTTCTCTTGTCAATATCAGGCGAAAACCGAAGCAGTACCGCCATAGACCGGGCCATATTTCCCTCCCCATTAGTGCCGCATCCATTATATGCATACTTGCACTTACGTGAACTACACTACGGCGCATGCGGGAGCTTAAAGATTGTCCTGGGTAGGTGGGGGTGCCCCTCGCTAGTGGAGGTATTGGGAGGGGAAAACTTGCAAGCGGACGTGTGGGTCGCACCAGATCGCACCTTTTAGCCGAGGAGGGACACCGCCACCTCTCAGAATATAAAATGCACTACATTTATAAGACTATTAAGCTCAGTTCCTGGCACTTCCAGAAACACAATATAATCAATATTTCAAACTACCGCGCTATAAATAAAAACATAAGAAATCTGAAGAAGAGATTCGCGGCGACGGATGTATGAATCACTTTGCGATAAATTAATTTTTGAATTGTAGTCGTGCGCACGCTGTGGCTGCTATTCGGTGCACTGTGCCGGCGCCGGCAGGCGGCCGCGCCAGCTGCGCCGCGCGATGGCATACAGGGGGGGGGGGAGGCGGCAACCTGACCCAACAACCTTGCGTAAAACGCCGGCACCCGAGCGGCGGTTGGCGGCCAAAGCACCGGTCTCTGCCCGCCTCCGCGCCGTCCCGCACTGGCAACCGTGCTGCACCGCCTCGCCCGCGCCCCGGCCCGCTCTGCCACGGCCCTCCCCGCCCTGCCTCGTCCCCGCCCCGCCCCGCCTCGCCTCTCTTTGCACTGCAGCTGGGCGCCCACCTCGCGGCGGCTCCCTTCCGCCCGACTCGGCTTGTTTATTTGCATTCGGAGAAACGGAGCTGCGAAGAATTGCAAGCCGAGTTTTGGTTCATAAATAGTAGTAGGAATATCAAAGCCATGTACCAATGAACCAGAGGAAATTGTGTAGGGAACTTTATTAATGGTAGTGAATAACGATGTTATTGTAAGGGGACCAGAAGCAAAGTCTCTAAAGATTTACCTGTGCCATAACTATATGTAAAAGTGCAGTAAAACGATTCAAAACAATTTTATTATTATTATTATTATTATTATTATTATTATTATTATTATTACCATTACCATCATTGTCATAGTTATATAATAGTGTTTTGCTCATTTTAATATACAATAATATAACGCACTTGCGGGCCTAATTTTTACAACACTCAATTTGTTCGACGTGAGTTTCCAGACATTTTCCTTTTCATTCCTGAGTATAATAATATAGATGTATTCTTTTCTTCGAACACCTGCATGGATATGTGCGTGCATGCGAACGAACACGAAAGACCGTGCAGCGCGCGTGCCTGTGTAAGAGTGCCGTGGAGGCGAGTGAGCTGTTATGTCTGTGTTAGGTAGACACTTTCTGAATTTATTCTTACGATTCCCTCTCCGATACATTGCTCGTTGGTTGTTTTAAATTCATTCTGGGACAATTAATTCTTGTCTGCTTAGAATCTGAAAGTTGGCATTCTGTTGGACTGAGATCTCATAAGGCAGTGTTTCGCGAAAACCGGCTGAAAATAATTTATATGGGACGTTGTGGCCTTAGACTAGAATTAATTAGTACACCATCCAGAAAGGAATAACGTGTATGGTGATTTTTCATATAATGCAACTTTCATGTTTTTGATGCCCTTATTGGTTATTTAAGTGACAAAACAGAGAAGTGTTTTGTATGTACCTAAAAGAGAATTATTATTGCGACTGAAAATGCATGCTGATTAATTTACATTTTTACCATGACTGATTGGCATCTAGGGAACTCAAGTGCACTATTTTGAATTTGAGAAAAGCAATCTGCAACCTCCAATAAGCGAAGAAAACGAGGTTGCGCTCACTTTCTCGTCAAAGAGCTTAATGTGAATGACGCCCGGGGAAGATATCTGGGCATTTTTATCTCCATTTCTTACCGCATCAAACGGGCAGTAAAGTGCCTACTGATAGGATTTAGATGTCAGGCGGATATAAGGGCAAGTTTGTGTTCAAAGTAAGCACAGTCTTTTGGCCACTTGTTCCACCGGTGAAATGAAATGCTTCATGAAACAGGTTTATGCATAACACCTTCTCTACTCTTCTAACCATTGTGGAAAGGGGACGGGAAGGAAAGTTTTTCATCTCTCGGAGCAAAATATGATGTACAGAAAAAACATTTTAATGTTTCTAGAATGGACAAAAATATTGCAATTTATGGGAATGCATGTGTCGAGAAAGGGTCCTTCAAATTAGAGGCAGAAATCGAAGAATCGAGATATTTCTGAATATCGGTTGCAGGTAACCCCTACGATGCTTTCTGGAATCCTGTTTCCTCTATACACAGTTTCGGCCCCACTGAGCATTTAGTCAACGCGATTCGGAGCCCTTTTTAGTACCTTTCCTCCAATGTGTTGTTTTAAATTAAAATATTCAGGTCATTGGCTATAAAAATTTTCAAACCTCTATGACATTTATGAAATAATCGGTAGTGTTTATACAATTCAATTAACTATTTACCGAAAATGTGTTTATAACCGAAAGAGAAAAGTGGATTGAGACTTTCGAAGAAGAAAAAAGTTAAAAAACAAATGTAGAGTTCTATTTTTTCTCGAGCTATTGATAAAGGCTCACAAAAAATGTTTTGCATCTGGCGTTTAATTTTGTCTTAAGCTGCGAGGTCAATATTAAAGAGCACGAGCTTTCTAGTTTTTGCTTTAACATTTGAGATAGCATTTTGAACTGAACTTTAGATTATTTGGTAAATATTTCAGACTTACGTATCCATAACTCCTGTACATGCGAATAAAATTCATAAATTTTAGTTGATGATCCGGTTTACGGGTATTGATGGAGTTTCAGGAAAAACAACTTCATTTTCTACGATCTATCAATTGCTGGGATTCGAGCACTTGTCAATGAACGTCGTTGAAGCTTAGTACACTATAAAGAAATGTGAGTATTAAATTGGGTAGGTACAAAAGGTTCGTGTAAATTTGTTATGGGGAGCAAACGTGGCTGGTGTTTGATGTAGAATCACCCAGAGGGGCTGACTGCCTTAAAGGCGAAGTCCCGGAAGGCGGGCGCAGTGTAGAGACTCGTGGACGCCCTCTTCCCGCCCTCTTCCCGC
>BOPP01000130.1:3044691-3098624 GCA_017312745.1 Gryllus bimaculatus
GAGAGGGGCGGGGCCAGGTGCAGAGCGCTCCCACGGAACTGCCCCCCGCTTGCGCGCGAACGGTGCTTTTGTAGCGGGCTCGGCCAGGAATCTTGGCGATGAACGCGCTTTTAGGGTGTGGACTGGCAGAACCTGCCGCGCATACGGCGTACACGGGTGGCGGTAGGAGCAGCAAGCAGCTGCTGCCGAGCGGGGTTTGGGTCTCCGCCGCACAGTGAGCAGACACCGAAAGCGCGCGAAGCGTATTGTTCACAATTCTCAATTATTTAGATCGACGAAATAAATAATTAAATAAAAATCCAAATAGACCATAAGTGTAGTGACGTGCAAATAAATAAGTTTTCTGTATTTTTCCCCAGAGTTTGTGTTTAGTTTATTATTATTATATTATTATTATATTATTATTATTATTATTCCTCTAATTCACCACTAAAAATGTTATGAGTCGGTTGAATATAAAATCCACTCCGGAT
The DNA here is from genome assembly GCA_017312745.1 of Gryllus bimaculatus. Lineage (NCBI taxonomy): Eukaryota > Metazoa > Arthropoda > Insecta > Orthoptera > Gryllidae > Gryllus > Gryllus bimaculatus. The sequence continues at coordinate 3,045,165 of BOPP01000130.1, forward strand.
TGCAAACAGCTTCCTAAGGAACAGATCTTGGGATTGTAGGTGCCTCTACAATACTTAGCGCAAAATTAAGCTGTTCCCAATAAAGCAATCTCTTGCACTTTCCAGTGTTTTAAATGGCCCTAGAGTTTGGCCAAGTTCTTACACAAATTTGCGGAACAAATCCCAGAACTCCAATAAAACAAGGAGGACGTCCCACATTCAGATGATCTTGATTTATTATAGTTATTATTATTATTATTATTATTATTATTATTATTATTATTATTATTATTATTATTATTATTGCGAAGTACCCAGCATGGTTTTATCACCGATAACAGTTCAAACAGGCCAAAATTTCTTTAATTTATCATTTTCAAAGTATTACATTTTTTATGTGTTGTAACTGGAACCTATCTGTTTGTTGCCTTGTGCGTCGGCGGCGGCCGATTCCGCGCAGTGTGCGGCGCTGCCACCGCCTTGCCCGCCGCAGCCGCCTCGCGCTTTCAAGACAGGTTTCCCCGCGGGGAGGGCCGCGCAGCGCCGTTGACGAAAGCGCCGCTCCGCATTGTGGAAGTGCAGAGCGCTCGCTCGCGAGGAAGGGAGCGCGCGACCGCAGAAGGGAAAGGAAGGGATGACGTCGCCACCGGATGCGAGGACCCGCGGAAGGAGCAGATATGGAGGGTGGCCGCTAATGTCGTTCAGATTCCGCTTCAGTGCCATGCTCATGATCGGAAGTAATCCGCTCTTCTTCTTGTTTAGTTGTCTTGTTACTCAGTGTGACGTATTTGTTTTGATATACCTCTTTTTCGTTCATTGCGTCAGCCTTATTTTTATTTAGCGTGTAATCCAGGACTGATCTAAAAGTGTACTTCTTAGAATTTCCTGCGAAAAATAACTCACGCATGAAAATGATTTGGTTGGGTTTTGATTTTTTGACACGACGTACTTGTCCTGGAGCGCGAGTCATCGTTGAGAAATGCAATAGTTAACAACACGCTGCACGCGATGGTTTCATTCTCTTACATTTTTTAATTATTCACACGACGAGATTTATATCAGACGGAGGAATTTGAATCGTTGAAACCGAAAGCCAGTTTTCGGCCCTCAAGTGCGTGACGAAAAGTCGAGAATTAATCGTGGGAGAATGGCGAGAACGCGTGGGCTGTCCTTCTCCAATATAGTGCGAGATAGGAGCATATTTGTAGCTAGAGACTGTGCCATTCCCATCGAGCTGAAAGTGTGCCCCATTCAAAAGTAAACATCTGACTTACTTTTTAATTTTCTTTCATGATTTATAGTGTGCACGAAAATGGATTTTTAACCGCAGCAATGCAATACTAAGACCTAACAAAAATGTTGCCGAAGAAAGACACCCGCCGCCCGTCCCTTCCTCTTCTCCTTTCCGTCTCTGAAAGACTCCCGGGAGCGCCACGTTCGGGAGAACGACAAACGGCCTCGCGGGGTCCCGGCGATGACACACGCCGGCCACAAAAAGCAACAATAAAACGCGAGTCGCCGGCCGCGTGAGCAGACTGCGCGATGAGGCAGGCGCGGGACTTACCCGCGGCGCCGCCGGGGCGTGGGTGGCGATGCGTGCGGCGGTGGTGGCGGCGGCGGCAGCGGCGGCGGCGAAGGCAGGTGACGTCGGAATCGGGTTGGGCGGCCTCTGTTATCTTCTGGAGGGCCGGTGGCACGGCGCGCGGGGGGCCGCGGCCGTGGCGGAGCCCCGCCCCGCCCGTCCCGTTCCGCTCTCCCCGTTGCCTCCACGGGGAGGGGGCACCTCTCGCAGTCAGCTGTTACGTGTGTGCGCCGCGTAGCCCGCCCGCCCGCCTGCCTGCCTGCCTGCTTGGTCGGTGGCGGTGCCGGTCGGGGCGACCCGAGGGAAGGGTGCACTTCCAGCACGCGGTCGCCGCCTCGCCTGTTTTTCCCTCTTATCGGCGGCGGCGGTTAGGCGGACGGGCGGCGCGCCACGCCGCGCGGTTGGCGGACGCGCTCGCGCGCGTGACGGCGCGGCGCGTCGTGTCGTCGCGTGGCTCGACGCGTCGCGGGCGGCAGCCGCGACTGCTTTCTTCGGGCGCGCGTGGCGTGCTGCGCCGACCTACCTGCCGGGTGGCGGCGGAGGCGTCCACGCTGCACGCAACGCCCGCGGTGGCGTGCGCGGCGCCCGCGTTTCCAGAAAGCGGCGCGCTCCGCCCTTCTCCGCGGCGAGGCGGCGGAATTGTTCCGCGCCCCGTGGAGGAGCGGAGCGCCCCCCGTACCGCGCCGCCCCCGCGAGGGCCTCGCGCGGGAGGACTGCAGTGCGCCGGTTGGTGTTGTGCGAGGTGTAGCGGCGGCGGACTGAGGAGCCGCTCGTGTGGCGTGCGCGCGCTAGGGCTGTTGTTGTTGCCGCCGCCGCGAGGAATTCGTCTCCCTCTCCGCCCAGACGAAGATCGAGGTGTAGTGGCTGCCGCGCGAGATAACGACGTTCTTCACGGGGAGTGACGTCAGCGCGGAATCGGACGCGTCGTGGCGCGGCGCGGTGCGGTGCGGCGGCGGCGGCAGCGCCTCGCCGTCAGAATGTCGCCCGCGCCGCCCGGGCCGTGAAGGATGGCGTCTCCGCGAGCGGAAGGGCCGCCGTCCCCGGCGGCCGACTCGTCGCTGGACGACGCGCTGCGCTCCGCAGCCGACGACGGTAGCGAGGACAGCTGCAATTTCGAGGACTGCAGCTCGGGCGACGGGGCGAGGACGGGCGCGGCCAGCCCGGCGTCGACGGCGTCGACGACGGCGTCGGCGGCCGCGTCGCCGGAGAGCGAGTGCGTGAACCCGCTGGTGCGGACGGACAGCGCGGGCAGGGCGAGCGGCGAGGACGGCGACGATGTGTTCGACTCGGCGGCGGAGGGCGAGGCCGACGCGCCCGGGACGCCCTCGACGCCCGTCTCGCCCGCGGGCGAGGCGCGCGGCCGAAGAGGGTCCTCCCTAGGGCGCACGCCACCCATCCGCCGCGGCAGCAAGCCCTCGGTCCCTTCCTCGCCTCTCGCGGCCGCCCCAGCCCCCGCCCCGCCGCCCCCGCCCTCGCTGCCCGCCGGCACCGCCGCCGTCGACGAGGCCGATGAAGACGACGGCATCGTCGAGTTCCTCGACAAGAGCACCGATAAAGTACGCGCTCGTAATAATGGCTTATTGCCTTGAAAGATCTTGGTTGGCTTCAGGCGGTGTCATGAATTATAATCACCTGCGTTGGCGTTGACTCGAATTTATTCTAGTGTACAAATCCTGGTACAGGAAAACAAAATGATGCCACTAGCTGATAAGCGCATGATTTTTTTTTTGACAAGTTAATTCGTCTTGTTGGATTGTATATTCTGATAGTGCTGTGTGAAGAGAAACTCTTCTTACCTGGGTGTGAGGTTGTTGGTGAAAAAAGATACTTGTACCCATCGCCAACAGCAATTCCATGTCAGCCCACGATGCACCTGACAATATTGCACAAGTGGACGATCACGTTTCTCTCGACTGCAGCCAGTACGAGTTGGGAGAGTGCATTGTATCACTGTCCCCATCGTTACCTTTTTCTTTATTTTCTTCCCCAGCGCGAAATATTATGTCGAGGTAATGCCACTTAACAGCATAGATTGACTGCCGGCTTAAGCAAATGATGTGCAATTTCTTGAATCCTTTAGTGAGTGACTGTGTCCTCATCGAATGGCAGTAAATATTATTCAAAAGTGGTGGTGGAAGTCTCCTCATAGTATGCCACTGTTTTTGACATTAAATAAATAAGTTTATAGAAGTGAGATCTATTCAAATTTCTTGATTGATAGTAGGGATGGGATTCGCGTATTTCCACACATCCTAAGCAATCTTATCATGCAAGACAGTTCTTGTCATTTTCCATTACTTGCAAATAAATATTGCAGTAAAGGAGACTTACAGCATTTAAACTTTAATTTTAAATCCTTTTTAAACGTATTGTGAAACTAGAAATTTAATTTTCCTTGGGATATCTGATATTTTGATGTGCTTATAATTTCAGAATATTAGAAAGCTTTTGATGCATAATTCTGATGGTTTTAAAATTAATTAGTATATAGAGATTTGTTCGTGTCATGAGAATTATAAATATAGAGTTGCAGCTCAGACTGGAACAAGCAAATTGTCCAGAAATAATTTCAGATTTTCTGATGAAAAGTGCATATTATGTAATTGGTGTGAATTGATAGTAGTTTATCTGAATCACTGTAGAGATAAATATTTTCTTAGAATTTTATCAGATATTTATTAAGGTGACATTACTGGTAAATGTAATCTCACCTCTTTATTCAAAGAAATTCTCTAATCATATACTAATAAATTATATATTGTAAATAGAAAAAAGTACTAAATCAAACATTAGTAATCTTATATTATTCTGTATTGTCTGGGTTGAAGTAATTTCTGTCTCTTTAGTGGGTGTTTGAATTAGTGCCAGAGTTGCTATAATTAAACAAAACCATTATTTTCTCTGCAGGAGAGGGGGAAGTTACTTTAATAGAGTTGACCTATTAAAGAATGATTAATTATTCCTCTCAGAGTTGTCAATACTTAAAAGTAATCCCTTAATGTTTGTTCTCTACATTTATTTCTAGAATAAAGACTATGTTTTATTGCATGGATAAATAACTAAGGAAAATTCAGACCCTAAGAAACAACCTTGTTTAAAAACAAGTGGTAGGATTTTGGCAAAGATTCAAAAACAGTAGAATAAAGATTACATGAACGTTTTGTGGTTGTAAATAATAAGAAAAAAATATTATATTAAATAGTAATATTGATTCCCTTAAGACCCTTGGAAGTACTCTTCAGCTAATAAGGACACCTACAAATAGATAGGTTCCCTAGTTTCTGAGCCAGCTAGGTCAGCTATATAGTGTTCTTTCAGTGCAGTGCTGTTGGTCAGTGCAGTGCATCCTGACTTAGCTTGGGCGTTCATACATTTCACATTTGTTAACTTGGTGAATACTTTTTGAATCATAAGCATTTGTTTTTCAGTGATTCTATAATATTATGCATTTTTAACATTGGATGATTGCCATATTAGGAGCCTTTTTGTCATTATAATTTTTGGCGTGTTTTATTGGAATGAAGTCAAGGAACATGTTCAAATTAAAGACAACAACTTTATGCAGAACATAAAGTGAATGGTGATAAGTTTTGAAAGAATATTTCATCATTTATGTATTTTACTCACAGGCTGAAGCTCGCTTGGCAGCAAGGAGGCAAGCACGTGCAGAAGCAAGAGAAATCCGCATGCGAGAGTTGGAGCGGCAGCAGAAGGAACTGGAGGAAAATGCAGACAAAGTGTATGACATGTATCCAGGTAATTCATTTTTAATTGTTATTGAGTGGATAAGAGTGCACATGATTTGTAATAACTATTTTTCAAATAGTTTACTTGAATAACTGAAATTATTGTTATAATTGTTGTAATCAGTTACAGATTATTCTATTGTATTGTAATTATTATGTTCATTGTAAATACACAAATGTCCCTTGACTGTTATATTGGAAATGACATTTTAAAGATGAGGGGGTGAAAGTAAAGAGTAGAAATGTGGTGTATAATTTCTTTGGAAACTCATTATAAATTCGATTTGAGGGATTTTGAAAAATGATTGCAAATGTAAAGAAAACTTAGTAAAAATAATATTTATTATGTAAATCAAAACTTTTTTCTTTCTTTCCTCCATTTTTATTTCTCTGCGTATTATTGCATGTGTTATTCTTAAGGCTTAATGTGAATGATGTTTAACTTTACTGACAATTTTAATTACTGTTTGCAACACAGAGCAGGTGAGTAGGCCCTCCAGGGTGGCCACTACTATGTCCACCCCACGCTTGTCGCGAGAAAGTACTAACAGCTACCAGTCCAGTCGGCGAAGTTCAGAGGATTCTTTAGAAGAGGGAATCAGTCTCCGGGATATGAGAGTAAGAAAGTTATCCGTGATAGTCTTTTTTGATAGAATTGCAGGGGTTTTTAGTTTTGAAATGCATATTGCAGATACTTTTTTCTTTTAATTTTACATGTAGTATTTAATTTAAAAAATGTATCTAATGCAAATCCTGGATGCCAATAAGATATTGATTCTATTATAATGTGTTTTATGTGCATTACTATACATAATTTATAGTGCGTTAGTAGACAAAATAAATGTTGATTTATTTTACCTGAATCTGATTTTATGTTTTTAATGGTTTCTAGAAGTCAGAGAAATGTTTTTGTCAAACAAGACCGCAAATTTTTACTAGAGAATTTTTGTTGACATCCTGTAAGTGACCCAGAATTGAATGTAGAGTATTGTAGTATTCAGAAGCAAACTTTAAGAAACCTGTTCTAATTCTTTTAGATTTGAAAATGATTCGTATTTTAACTTTAATGGAAATATTTTAGAATTAATGGTATTTTTGTCTTTGTACAGCAGGAACTTAAGGAGTATGAGGAGAAGTTCCGGAAGGCAATGGTTCAGAATGCCCAGTTAGACAATGAAAAAGCATCATTGACGTACCAAGTGGAATTGCTTAAGGATCGCCTTGATGATCTAGAGGAACAGCACTCTCAACTTCAGGTTTGAAACCCTCACTCTACTGGATTGGACTGAGTTATTGTGTTTTATGTGTAAGTCATGTTGATGTATTTTGCAGCGAGAACACAAGGAAAAATGTAGAGAGCATGATCAGCTGAAACGGGCTTGGGACAAACTGAAAGAGGACATGGAGTGGTGCAAATCCCAGCTGGAGGAGAGAGATCAGCTGATTCAGGTAATAATAATTACTCAATTTTACATTGATGTATTTGTGTGTATTAGTTTGTGGACTTCGTGAATTCATATGGTAAATTTCATGAGGTTAGAATGTTACTTTAAATATGTATCATAAGATGTGATGTATCTTATTGCTGCATCATATATTAAGAATGTCATATTCAGTTTTCGCTGTTTTGCTCTTTGTTCTAAGGAAAGGGGGCAAGGTTTCTAAACGTATAAAGTTCATTTAAATTAATGATAATTTTAATTATCATCTATTTTTATAACAAAATTGTAAATAATTAAACATATTTTTACCTAAAAGTTTGTAGATAGACAATTTTAGAATGCAAACTGTAGAAAAGTCAAATATCTATCCTAATACATTTTTGTGTGGACCCAGAAGGGTCACAGAAATCACTGTCCTCTAAAGGAAAAAAATAATGTGAAGTTCACACACATCTAATATATTTCATTTAAAGAATTGTTTAAACAGGTAAGGTTCTGTTTTCTTGTCAGCTAATGCACTTTAAAATGATACTCAATCTATTGTAAATATTTACAGATTCTTCAAACTTTCTATTTAAATCTGCACAGACTTTTGGTAATTCTTCTTTGGATGGTTTAAAATTATGCTTTACTGTTGGGTTATAGGGTTTTGTCTTGAGAATAACTTACACATTCTTCTACAACACTTTTATAGAGCTATATACTATGAGATTAAATGTTGTAATACCTGAAAGTTTTGAACAGGTGGTGGGTTTTCTAAGTTATGAATGATTCACCAAGTCTGTTATGGTTGTGATTGTTTGTTTGCTTCTGTATCATTTTCGGAATGTGAGTAGAGTGGTGTGTGTTTTATGTGTTTATCTTCACTATCATCTGAGAATTATTCTTGCACTGTAAATCTTTGTAGTTATTAGGCAAAATATATTTTCAGGTAATGTCTCAGCGGTCAGATCAGCTTCAACCTACAGGTGTGGAAGTAGCACAATGAGAATACACTTGTGTAACATGAAGTTGTACAAAAATATATTTTTACATTAAAAGTAATTTTATTGATTAATTGTTATTTTGTTGTGTAGATGTTTTAAAGCATTTGAATTTATTTTATTGCAAAACCTGTTTATCATTGGGAAATTTCCATAAATGTAAAATTTAATGTTAGTAAAGATTGATAGATTATCAATTCATTTTAACTTCATAACATGTTTTGCTATTAAGACTTAATTTCAAAGTTGGTATATATTGTAAGTATATAACTGTTTATTAAAAGTTATATCTGTGAAAAGACTGAAGATATTGTAACATTTATTTCATGCATTACCTCTTTTGAAAGCATGGTTTATAAAGAAGTGAAGGCATTGCTCTAAGAAATAGAATGTTTTCACTATTACAGATGTATAATAATTTTAACTGTATAAGGTATGTGGTAATCAGACTCAAAAAAATATCTTGCATGCTGAGCAATTTTTCAATGGTGATTTGAGAGAATAAAGGAGAGACCTAACTTCTTTAGCTCTTTCTCATACTTATACACTTGCTCAACTAGAACTATTCTAAAGGATGTGGAAACCTTGACCATACCTACCCTCAATACTTCATATCCTCTAGTACTAATATCATTAATATTATTTCTCAAAATGACCACATTTCTCAAAATAATCTACACTTCATCTTCTATGAAAGATGTTCAGGATTAATTTTATAGATTTTGAGTGAATATTGGATTGTACTTGTCTCATCAAAGAGCATTTAATAATTCTTGTTATGGTTAATAAACCTTGAGACAAAACCAGAATCTATGTCATTTCTCTTAATGATGATAGAATAGTTGTCCCAAAAAACTGATTTAATGTTTGTTTGAAATTTTTCTCAACATCAGTTTGAATATTTCTATTTTTCTTTCAAAGTAATATGAGTATGTTATCAGAATTGAAAGATAATCTTTCTACTGTTGTCTTAAAGTGTTATTGATTTTCTTACGCCAACGATAATGATATCAAATATTATGAATAACTGAATGATTCATGAGAAATATATTTTTTCTATTCAAAAATACACTTTTTAATTTCAATTTCAAAAAAAATTTCTATACTATAAGCAGTCAAGTTAGTTAATTAGGTTAAGTAATGCGCAATAGGAAATAACTGCTAAATATGCATGTAATAATACACTTCAGAACTCTTTTAAGATTTCTTAAGAATTGTCACCTATTTCCTTTAGGGAAGACTTTCTATCTATATGACAATACAACCAGTTGAAAGATTGAAAATGATATCAATGTGGTTAGGGTTAGAGCATCTGATACTTGGATGGAACACTAACACAGTATGATTGTGTAGTGACAGAGTTGGTAATTGATTTGTGATCTAAAATGTGTTTCCATGTAAAACAATTCAAAAAAGTATCTCTTTTGTTTCTTCCTTCACCTAAAAACAATCTTTGAATAATTGAAATAGTTAATACACTGTGGGTTTTTTTAGTAGCCTTCACATTAACACAGTAAAGTTAATATTTCTTTGACAGTTCGTTATTTTTCAATTCCACACACGCAAGTAGCCTGTCTTAGAATGACTAGAATGACCCTATGTTCTAAAGTTAATATAATCCAAAGGAGTTCTAAGAAAGATGATTCTCAAAATAACTACTGAGCAAAAATAATACAAGATAAGTTTTTCAGTTGATAACTAATCTGACTCAAACCATAATTATGATAATTTATTGCACTTTTTTCCATTCTGCTCATCTGTAAAAGGCAGTAAATAGAATTTCAAAATGCTTTATGCACAGTAGATTACTAGTTTTCGTTCAAATTGATTCTAGCAATTCTTGTGATATTCCAAAAGATTGCAACCATTTACCATTTTGTAAGCATACATTGAATAATATACTAACTTACTTAAATTTTATGCTGACCTATGTCTAATTTGTGAATTGACATTGTCAAAGTAGTTAATGCATGTTTATGTCATTGAGGTCATTTTAAAATATATTTGACAAATATTACATTTATTTGCTTTAAATTGGGAATAATTATGGATGATGAATCAACTGTTGTTTGAAGTAGTATTCTTACCTTAGTCTTCAGATCAATGTTTCTGTGACCTTTCTTTGGGATTTCCTTATTAGGAACACAATGTACTCCTGTTAATGAAGGAAACTGCCACGTATCATTTAATGAAGAGTGTGAAGTGTACATAGCTTCACTAATGTTCATCATTAGTGAGTTTCATGGAAGTGAAGATAATTTTCCAATAGAAAATAGACATTTCTACCCTTACAAAGAAAATGGAGTTGATAATCATATTTATGTAAGGTTTCTTTGGCTGCTACAGCACAATCAATTAAATATAATGTATATTTTTTTATCAATATAAGAATTAATTCAACTCAAATTCAATTCAATGATACCTTATGGAGAGACTCAGACCATCAGGTCTGCTCTTCCATCTAACAAAACAAATTTCACTACGCTGTTTTCACCATCTAGCGGAGAAAAAAGGTATCACGTGAGTGACAAAACAGGTGATTTGAATTTAGCTCAGTGGCTTCTTTTAGGCTTGGGGATATTTTACATGCAGTAAATGTACAACAAACAACAGCTGGCTTTACTTTATGTCCCCTTCAAACTAAGTGTTTTCAGGATTTTTCACTAAAAAATTACAGTTACCACTTAACTCGAAAACATAGGCAATGAAACTAAGAAAGGGTGTGTAGTAATAAGTTATTTAAGAGTCTTGAAGATCTCTGAGTAACATTATTTCCTTTTAATATTATGAAAAGGTTTTCCGTGATTAATTTATGAAAGTGTGTATTTTTAGAACATTTTGAACATTTAATCTTAAAAAATAGGTAAACCAAAATTGTGTTGATTTTTTTAGGCACTATTCATTTTAACAATGGTAATGAATATGACAATAGCTGATGTTAAAAAATGTGACTTCTTTTTATATAAAAAATAATGATATTGTAGTTGATGATCTGTTATGTAGTTCTTCAGCAAAATATTTTAAATTGTAAAATTAAGGTATTTTTAATTTATTTTACAGGAAGCAGGACTCATGATTGTTGGCGATACTCAGGTATCCAGTGATGAAGAAAGTAGTGAGGAAGATGATTCAGGTGACAAAACTCAGTCAAAACGACCTCCTAAACGAGCTTTGGTATCTATAGAGAATGCTGAACTTCTCCAAACAGCAGGTGAAGGAACATTAGGTAAGAAGAAACTGTGTTTGGGGTGTTATAATTTGCAAGTACGAGTTGCACAATGGATGACAATTTCAAAAATTGAAAAAGAAATGTTTGTGATTACGATTTACACCCAGCTGAAAGTATGTGGTCAAATAAGGAGATTCTAATATTTTTGATGATTATAATGTGTTGAAATGAATCTAAATGCTCTCCTTGGTTTCTCGTTTATGGTACTTGGAGCAAATGGAACAGGGCTTAGGTTTTATAAATTCAGTTCGTTCCATATTCATGGAGTCAAGATACCACAAATTTGAAAATAAAGGAGATCTAAAACTGTTTTATCTACTTATTTTAATAATTAAAATGTAAATAAATGTAATTACATTAATATCAATGTTCATATTAGAAGCTTGCATTTGTTTTCTGGAAAAACAATGAATGTACATCTCTCAAATTTCTTGTTTTTATGTGTATCTTTTTGCAACTCCACCCATTGCAGGGTTAATATAAATTGCGAACTTAATGAAACTACTTAATAATGACTCTTATTTCCTTGCTTTGTCATTCTATGAAGAAATATGTAGCTACCATTACAAACTAGAATTATTTTTTGTATTTGTTTGTAATTGAAGCTTGTAAAGCTTGTAATTGAGTGTATACCTACTGGCTTTATTTATTATAAATAAATAAGTAAATAGTATTTCTTAATTTTCACAATTTTTTTTCTGCTAGTAGCACAATTTTCACTACCCTCAAAAATCTGTGTGAATTGATATGCTCTTTGTATATTTGAGAGAGAAAATACTGACATGGTATTAAAAATATTATGTGCTGCAGAGTACACATCTAGTGGTTTTGTGGCTGATACAAAGTGTTATTATTTTTTGTGTGATTAGATGTGCGGCTACGAAGGTTTGCTGAGGAACGTAATGAGCTCTTAGATCAAGTTAGACACTTGAAATTAGAACTTGAAGAGGAGCGGAGCCGCCATAAGTCAGATCGGCTGAGGCCGGCTGGTGCGGGCGCCAGCATGAATGGACCAGACACCGATCTCGTTGACATTCAGAGTGAGTAATTTTCGTTTATATATTTAAATTTTATTGAAAATCTTTTTCTTTTTAATACGAAAGTACCAGGTGATCAGTTTAAAATCTCACTGCAGACGTAGTGAATTGCAGTGGCAACTATGTTTGAGTGGGTTGGATAGTGGCTGGCAGTTTCAAGCAGGTAAACTGTTGGGAAGTACGATTAATCCCCTCTTCCCTGATGCCACCTAGAGGATGCGAACTGGTCACAGTCGTGGCCACAAGTGCAAAGAGAAAGGCACACACCTGCTCTTTTAGCGTCAAAAGAAAATTGTATTGACGAGAACAGTGATAAGTTCGTAAATTGTTTAAAAGGGAAATAAGCTTGCTGTGTAAAAAAGCATTCAGATATATTTAATAAAAACTTTGCCTGTTTTAGTTTCACAGCAAATATGCTCCAGAAATGTACTCATATTTTATACTTGCTATTTTAAATATGGGTAATTCCATGTGAAATTAACCGGAAAAAGCATGACCCATTCCGATTGATCTAAAAGTTGTTTGAATAGTTCAATGTGATGTGAAAAAGCTAGAAGCCTCATATTTAGTGCATATGTTTGATCTTTGACATTGTTTTATATTTATTTAAAATTAGCCAAAATTAGCCATTATTTAAAATTTTCCGTTTTTTTTTTGTCTGAAAAATTCTAGACACTATATTTTCATTCCTCAAAAACTCAGCATGTGATTGTAGAAATTTCAAAAGTTACGGATGTTTAAAGTCAACATTTTTTTTTCAAATTATTCATTTTTTAAATGTTGTGCATATTTTCATAGATTATTATTACAATCTACATTTCTCAATCAACCTTTATGGATAATTAGTTATTGTAACAATATTTCTGATCATACATTCTGCAAAGATTATGTTAATTCTATATGATATTTCTCTGTAAATGTTGGTTGGTTGACTGTCTTGTAAATTGTTTCAAACAAAAAATTTTCTATAAAATTGGATAGAACCACCATATGTGTTGTTTATGTTGATAATGAGAAAAACATAATCTGAACATTGTCAAACAAATGATATGTAATGAAATCATTAGCTCATAATGACATTTTTAATTCTTTAGTAGAGAATTAAATATTTTTCATTGTATTTCTCTGTGCTCCTTCAAATTGTGAATTAATGTTCAGAAATATTTCCTGTTTTTCTTTATAATAGTTTACGTGAACATTTAACAAAAAAAATGAAATGATATAGGAATACTGTAGTAATTAATATGTTAATGGATTTTAAAAATATGTTTGTGACCCCTATGAGAAGTGTAACTATGCTTGAAAGGTCAAGTTATGAGACACAAATCAATTGAAAATGAGGGCTTTGCTATCTGAAAGTTCTTACCTGAAAAAATGTGTTATTAATTACAAGAGAATAGGACAATTCATTTTACTTGTGTTGTATATAATTTAATTATTTTTTATAGGAGAAGCAAATAAACAATTAGGAGATTATAAATTTAGGCTTCAGAAAGCGGAGCAAGACGTTTCTACTCTACAGGCCAATGTAAGAAAAAAACCCTATAAATAAACCTTAATGCTTGATTGATAATTACCATAAATATTTGCTGATGTACTTTTCTTTCCATAGGTTGCACGCTTAGAAAGTCAAGTGATACGATACAAATCTGCATCTGAGTCAGCTGAAAAAGTTGAAGATGAATTGAAAGTTGAAAAGAGGAAATTACAGAGAGAGGTAAGAATTTACATGCTCACTCTCTTTGTAATTTATTCACATTATTTGTTTCTCCTTTTATTTTTTTGGAAAGCTTGAGAATGATTTGTTTGAAATTGTAAAGTTTTGTTTACCTAGGCCATTTTTCTGAAAGAGCAAAATAGTGTATTGGCTGTGCGTCATTCAAAATTGGTGTTATGTAGCTGTGTAGACATCTTCAATTAGTTTTTCAAATTATGTTATCTTTTATAGTTGTTTCTTCTTGTCTTTCACATTTTGTGAAGTAGTGCAGTGATGCAGCAGAAATGGTTGTGCAGTGGTGCAGCTTTATTGAGATTAGTGTGAGCTTGTGCTTCTGTAGTAGTATGTTGTGCCTCCATGGTATTTGGTGTGCTCAATAGGTGCGTGATCTGACTCAACGTCTTGCCAAAGCTGAGGCTGCCAAATCAGCTCTGAGCCACCAGTTCGAGCAGCTCAAACTGTCCCGATAATGCACTGAGCTGGGCCTACTGCTTGTCCGTGAGCACTTGTGTGTGCGTTGCTTGCTTTTCTGAGTGATTGCAGTGTTGTATTTTTAATTTTATTTTGGTGCATTTACTTATTAACCCTGTGACAAGTTTGAAAAGGCTTAGTTTCTAAAACTATAGTTCTTGAATAACTATTTATTGTAATATTATGATTAAGTGATTGTTAATTTTCATTGGTATGCAAATATTATTGCCTGTGTGCAAGTGCATGTCGTATTATAGATTTAATTAATACATTGTAAAAGTAGAATATAGAAATATTTGATGTTTCTTTAATTGAACATTGATGATTAACAAAGAATATTCTGTCAGAAGAGAGATGTATCTTGTGGGAATGTTGTGTGTGTTCATGCAATTCCTTCTCAAGAGTATGACTTACATTTTTATATTTTAGGGGAGGATCCTAATATTGAAAACTGCATTTTGGAAAAACATGCTGAATCATGTGATCCCCAAGCTTATTTTTGAACATTTCTCTAAAACTTATACTTGTGTCACAACTTCAATTTATACAACAGTGATTTGAAATGGATTGTACTTCTCTGCAAATTGTGAACTTAAGACTGTCTTGACCTTCTAAATTTTCTCTGTAAATTGTGGGTAATTTTAATGATAAATGATGAATTGTTCATTTAGAGTACCTGCATATTATTAATGAATAATTGCCCTTCGAGTTCTTTAATTTATTTTATTTTCTCAGAAATTTAAGTCTGCTCTTTTTGCTTATTTTAAGAAAGAAGTTTTGTTTTAAATAAGTTTATGCTCTGTGAGAGATATAAAGATAATTTTCAGAAGAATGTTTCAATTATGAATTATCTTATTATGATATATTTTTCACTTATCAAAACTGATAATCATTGTTTGACTTATGAGAGTTGAGATAGTTGCACTGTAAACTTTTGACAAATAGTTAATAGATTGTGATTATAACAGGAATGTGAATTTGAACTTACGTGTAAATTACAGTTACTCTTTAAAGGAAAAGTTTTTCTAATGATTTGATTGTTTCTGAAATTATCACTATGGACAATGAAATTCTGTATTGCATTTGGAACTTGCCATTAACACTTTTATTTGATTGTATAAAATTTTCTTTGGGATATCAATGTTAACCTACAGTGTGTGGAACTTCAGTTAATAATTATTAATTCTCAGAAAATTTAGATGGCATGAGATATTAATGGGTTGAAGTGCTGTTTTATAATTGGTATTTTTATGTTTCAGCTTCGGGAAGCCCAAGCACGAGTTGAAGAACTTGAAACATCAAATAATCATTTGCAAAGGCGACTTGATAAGTTAAAGAATGCAAAGTCGGCACTTCTCAAGGAGTTGTGATAGTTGCCACAACCCTCCTCGTCTGACTTGTGAGCGGTCCTGAATTTTCTTTTCCACTGCAGGATGTCATGAGATGGAAATGTACATCTTGTGAAAGAAAGTTTAGAAACATCATTTGTATTCCATGTTCCTTGTCTGCTGTATTATGTGCCAATTTATCAACCTGTATGCCTGAAATATTGTATAAGCAAAATTCACTAACCCCAAAATTTGCTTTGTAAAAACCTAGGAGATGACTACAATTAAGTTCAAGGCTTTTGCTGGGATAAAGAAGTGTTGTAGTAAAAATATTAAGAAGCACAGATTACCTTTATGCACAATTTTAATACTGGTTTCTTTGAATCATAAGTTTAACAAAAAGTAATATTAGTGCCATTACCATGAACTAAAATGATTTTTGTGTGTGCTGAAACACTTGAGTAGTACTAGATAATGTTTCAGTGTTACGTGATCATGCAGAACGTCAATTCACATGGTCATACTTTCAAAATAATGGATAGGTGTTGAATATGACACTCATTGGTGGTATATATGAATTGAGATGAACAGTGGTCTCTATTATTTAGCTAACTGAATAGATGTGTACCCATTGCACAAGCATACAGTGTTGTAACTAGCAAACAGTCATCAATTGCAATGATGTAAATCCTAAAATGTGATTTAGAAGGAAGCAAATCTGTTTCTGCACTATCTAGTAGTACTGAAATATTTAATATAATGTGACAAGACTATTGACACAGTTCTACTTAACTGCTTCTTAAATATTACACTAATGCCATCTCATGATGCCCTTTGCACTAACTCTTTTCAGTTATATTATAATTCTTCAGTCTTATCTGCATTGCTCACTGAGGAGGGAGAGTTTGAGTATGTACGAAGATGATGATGTATTTCAGTTTACTACCTTGTACAAAACTCGTACATTTTTTAGAAAAGGAAATTCATCCATAGTGGCCATAGCTAATGGGCAGTAAATTCATTTGTACAGATCTCTTTTTCTTTTGTTTTTTCTCCTCTTTCTATTTTTTATTGTGATGGTTTAAGGAACTTGTGTGTTTTTTTATGTGGATTTTGATTGAGTTTTGTCTAATCCAGTTTTTCTGTGAAAATGATTTCTTTGTGATATTTGTTGATTGTAACAGGTGCATAAGGATGTCAATTTAAGAACAGTTGTGCCAAGAAATGATAATTGTGTGTAGAATAAGTGGGACCACCTTTTGCATCTTATCCACTTTTGAGCATTGTGCTGTTGAAGTGGAGCCTAAAACAAAATAAAATATTTTCAATATGTAAATAAAGTACATTTTTTGACTAACCCAGACATAAGGGAACAATTTTGGGAAGCTGCATATGGTGATCCTACTTCTGTACCTAGTACTGTGTGTAACTACACCATAAGCCTTATGGTGTAAATGCCAATTTACATCTGTGTAGGCTGTTTGTTTGGAGTGGGAAATGAATTGAGTAGGTGCCTATGCAGTCAGATATTAAGACATTGGGCTCCATAGATTGTTCATAAACGTTCTTACTTTAATTTTTCTTGTCCTCAAATGATTATTGTTATTTTTATTATGAAAACAAAATCTTCCTGCAGAATTGTATAAATAGTGTTTCAGATTTGTATTACCCACAGCTAACAGATGAAATATTGCTAGTTAGTTTTATGGGAAAACCTTTTTCTTTGGTATGTTTGTTTGTTTTTTGTTAATATTTTAGTGCTTGAGTGCTTGGAAGATAAGTCTGTGAATTTTGTGCTCTTGCAATTAAAAAAACAACTGACATGCTGCAGTATTATCATGTCAATAAAATGCACAGAGAAATAAGATTGATTTTTGTCTGTAGAGTACAAGTTTGTTTTTGATGTGTTAGGATTTACATTTTCAAATCATTCACATTTTTTTTGGTAATGCAAGATGTACATTGTTGCTAGATGTCTTTAGTTCAGGGTTGTTTTGTGATAAATGTCTTCATAATTAGTTACAAAATTCATTGAATTAGAATATTATTTCTATTTTTCTCTGTAATGTTTTGTGTATATCATGAGAATTCTGTCAGCAAGCCAGTAGATCAAATCTCCACTACGACAGGAACAACTTAAAGATAAATAAAAACATTGGTTTAAAATGTGAAAAGCAATACATTTGCTGATCACCAGCTCTATAAAATACAAAATACAAAAGGCAAAACAGTTATTTTAAAAATTGTGTGGGATACATATTTTTGTATGTTTTGTAAAAGACAAAATGCTTCTCCCTGGCATATTTCCAAGGGGGGTACCATTTACAAATTTGTTTTTTGGTGATATTCATTTCTTTCCATAATCTGAAGTATGCATATGTGAAATATTTTGTATGGTTGAGCTATGATTAGAGTGAGTGAGTAAACACTGTTTTTAATTTATTGTTATTTTGTGAAACCCTGTATTACATTTTATTAGCAATGCCTTTACATCTTTGCATGAAGTGCAATTATTATTTTTGTTTTATTCAACTTTCTGTTGAAAACTAAAACACTTGGAATATTCTTCCTAATGACCAAATGAGAAGCATTTTATTTTATTTCTTTCTATTTGTTTCTTAAAGAAATAGTGACAGGTAAACCCCAATAAACATTTTCAGCAGCAGTTCCATGGACTCAAGAACAATGCATATTTCTAGAGTACATCAGATAAATTTTAATATTTCCCTTATATCTAGAACTCTAATTCTGTTCTTTCCGTTTGCAGTTATGAAGAGTAAACAGTTGTGACTGTGACTTATGAATTTGTACAGATTTGTATGTCATATTTTGCCCCTATTTTTATGGTGGCAGTACTGCTTTTTTATGTGTATAAATACTCTATTTGTTTTCTCCAATAAGAGAATAAGAAAAAGAGGTTCCTTCTAAAGTGAAAGCTATGTAGTTGAAACATTTTGTATATTTGATTTAAACAATCTTTATATACATTTTTATTATCAAATGTATACTGTATATAAGCGCTTTTTTGCATTGACTATTAATATTAATAATGCAGGAGGTAATCATTGTACATATGCAATGATCATAGAAGCACAGCTTACTTTGAGTATTTGCCAACAGTAGGTTGGTAATTTCTCAAATAATTTTGTGTCCTTATTTTTTCAGTTTGATTGATCAAGGGGTAGATTGTAACGAAATAGATTCATTTTTTTAACTTTGCTGACATCAAAACATTAAGTTTAGACTAACAGTTTTCTGGTTTTAGTGGGTTGTAAAGTCATTTTATAAAATTTAACTGATACCAGTGCCTGACAGTTGATTTCTTTTGTTTTATTGTAATCATTATCAAAGGTACATTTTGTGCATTCTACCTGCCTTCTGTAATTTTGATGTATACATGTTCTCTAATTTGGTGCTGAAGTTTAACTTATTGATGTTAGCTAGCATTTTGTTTTGGTATGACATGGTATGGAATGTTATGTTGTACGTATTGAAGAAAGTAATTTTTAAGCTTAAAATGCTGCATTATATACAATATAATAATCTGTTGTTGTTTTTTCCATTCCTGTGCACCATAAAATCCGAATGCACCTTTCTTACCTTGACAGAATTAGTTAAATATTCTATTAATGTGAAACCAAAACAATATTATGCAAAATACAGTAAATTATATTTGTCATAATGTTATTTATCCATTTTGAATTGAACATGTGTTAACAAAAAATATAAATCCATATTTTAGTGAAGATTGAAAGAAAGTTCTCTCTCGGACATTTAAATCCTTTGATTTATTTATATTTACTTTATTTCCAACATAGTTTGATAAAGCATGAGTTTTAGAGTCCTTAACTAAAACCAAGAGTATTTTATTAAAAATTGAAGATAAAAAGTTACAATTTGTTTTATTGCTGTTTAATTATGCATCCCTCTGCTTTTGGGAAAAGGTAGCGTGTTTCCCTTATTGTACCCAATATAAATCTGAATAGTAACCCAAAAAGTTTTCGAAGGGGTAGATTCTGTTCTTGGAATAGTATATTATTTTATTAAATTTTAAAATTTCAATTTTAACACAAAATTGAAATGTTTTAAAAAAATTAGTTTTTCTTTCATTTACGGGGAGCTTGAAACAAAAACAAATCCCAATAGTTTTAAATTATTGTTTTTATTAAAGAATTGTGCTTAGGAAACTATCACTTAAGAGAAACGTAATTATAGGTTCTGGTGACACACGAGACAATTCCGCGGAAGCAAAGAACTGTCTGAGTTCTAATGAAACACGATAGATGGCAGAAGTTGCCAAATACCCATCGCTCATGCGCAAACGAATTGTGGAAACACTGCAGCTGCAGCAGCAGCAGTTGGCGTGCGTGCTAAGGGTTTTCCGTTACTTGTTTTCTTACTGTTAAATAGTGTTTTCTTATATCTTTCTTTCTGCACAGTTTGTCGTATGTGCTATAATAATTGTACATCATTTTGCAGTAAAATTAATTTTTATCGTAGATTTCCTTTGGAACAAGTGACATTAATTTCCTAGAGCAGGTGAGGAAAATAGTCGTGCCAACATAACTCAGAATTTTGCTGTCAAAAACTGTTTGTAAATAGCGTTTAATGAGTATTGCAAAGAATTAAACTTTACGTGTGTACGTGGTGATTTTGGTCTCACTAACGGTACGTTGAGTTGGTTTCTTGGATCGCAATCTCAGAAATGTGTAGGTAGTTGTGATTTGTGTACATCTTAGATTTTGTTGTTGGCTCAAAGATGACTTCAACATTTGTGATTCACAATTTAAGGGTATTCTGTGTTTGTGAAGTGTACGGTTTGTAAAATTACTTAAAAACTTGTCTGAATCACAATGTTGAAAATGCCGGTTATTCCTGTTTCATTCATAAACACGCCTACCGAAGGAATCGAGCAATGTGAAAAAAATCTGGCTTATAATACAATATACAGAAGTGTTAATAGCCTCGTTTTGATACCAGTGGGTTATTAAGCAGTGCAATGCTTTAACATTTTTTCCTCATAATTTTAGTAGTATTGAAGCCTAATGCTTATTTTCTTTAAAGAGAGCACTTGTTATTCCTGTGTGTTTGTGTTTCAAAGCTCAGAATTATATCTGCATTGTTAACCATCTCAATTATTTTTAATAACATTGCTTTTTCTTTTTGGTGTCTGGCTCTATGGATTGAAGAACCTATGTAGATCTTTATTCTAAGGAATGAAAAGGGGTGCATGGTTATAGTCATTGGTTTTTAATTTTTCTGTTTCAACCTTTTTTATTTGCAAAATTATATATGCCTTATCCTTTACTTTAAAAAGCAGTTATTCTTAGTTGAAATGCAGAAAAGATGTATCAATAATTATTATTGTTTTGTTTTTTGTTGTATGATTTTATTTGATGTAATAAATGCTTTTGTTCATTATTTGTTTATATCAATGATTCCTTTTGATTCCCATTCTCTTATTTAAATACTGCAAATCTTAGTATACCTAATGTTGGTTTAATTGATTTCCTATCTTAATATTTCCCCTGTATCCATTTTAAACCATTTCTTAAACAGTTTTATTAAGGTTCATGAATCTTGATTGAGATATACCCTAGAATGATCATAAAGTTAATTTAAAAATATTTTTCAAAACTCTTGAGGTATTAAATGAACCAAAAGAATTCCTCTATTAGAATAGGGCAAATGGTAATCTACATCAAAAATCCTGAATTTTATTATTTTTTTATCTTTTTAGTGTGATTCAATAACATAAATTTGCTGCCTCATTCTGTTTCTTTAATAATGGGCTACCTCCTGGTGATTGGTTACTGGAAATCCTTCTGCCTTAGTTTGTGCTAAATAAGATCAATCATTTTTGATATTTTTCATGACATTTATATTGAGTATGGATGTACAAGGAAGTACTGTTTATTGTATACATGTTTGCTAACAAGGAAGAATTGCTTATGCTAAAAAAGTTGAATAATCTTATTATTTTTATGCCAAAAATTAATGAAATATTTTAACTATTTATTTTGAAATATTTTATTTGTTATTAAAAGTTTCTTCTATTGTGCAACCATATGATTGTTGTCAGTGCTCTACACATTTTTTTAAAATACGTTATTTTTGGCAGCCATGCTACAAATTGAATGCGTGTGACGCATGGCTGCAGTCAAGGTAGCTCACGTAGTCTGCCAGCAGGCTCATGCATGTTGTTGGAGGTTCAGATGCCCCTCCAGCCGATCAACAGGGACCAGATTCTTCCTCCAGCTCAAATCATGTTACTTCATCCTCAGGTACTTCAGATGTTATTTTATACAATTATTTCTTTGTCTCATAAAATTTTGTTCATTTTCCAAACTGCAGATAAATGATAGTTTAATTTTTTGATTTCATAACACAGCATTCCTGTTATGTAGAAAGTTGCATACATTTGAAAATAGTTAATTGGTAATTAGAAAGTTTTGATTGAAATGTAATATGTTCTCAGTATTTTAAAATCAAAATCATAAGGTATTTTTCGAAAAAATGTTTTGTGAAAATTTTGGGTATTAATTACCATATGAATTATTATTCAAATAGAATTTTCATTTTTCAGTGTTGTTCTCTCCAAGCAGTTTCTAATGTAATCTCTAGGAAGAATAATTGATTAATGAAAAACAATTTTATAAAATCTTCAGGGAGAAGAACTAAGTCTGCAGGAGAGTTTTAAAATTTCAATTGATAATTGATATTTTGATGATGATGATACACAATTGTAAAGCAAACATAATTTGTTAAACTCACTGTAAATCATTGACTTAAAACCCTCAATCTGAACTTTTTTTATTTTATTTACATTAAGGAAAAACTATTTGTGTACTGAAGGATGCTGTCAAATGTAATGTTGTGTTTTGATACATCTTACATCATTGAATTCAATTTTTTATTTAATCACCCATTGCTCTTTCAGCTGATTCTGTCTCCAACTTGCCCCCTTTGGACCCAAGAGGGCAGCAGTTGGACTCCAATGGGAATGGAACCCCTGCTCCAGGGCCAAATGGGGAGAGCAGCCAGGGTCAGTTGGCACAAATGGACCAGCCTGCCAATGGCAACGGCAGCAACAATGAAGAGAATGCCAATGGCCTCTCAACAGGTGCCTCGTGCACTCGTTTGTCCCTGTCAGCTGACCGCACAAGACGCATTCGCAGTGAGTGGCTAGCCGATGCAGGGCCCAGTCACCTCAAGGTGCTCAACCGTTGCTCTGGGCCCACTGGCAAGCAGAGCTTCCGCCTCCAGTGGCACATTACCCAGGATGTCAGCGAGTCGGACTGGATTGCCCTCTGCTACACTGGTGAGTTCATCTTGCAGTCTCTTCTGTAGCTGTGGGGGAAGCCTGATTCAGCCAGTGAAGGTGCAGTAAGGCATCTAACCTCCCTTTGCTGTATAATTTAAAAAAATAATAAATAACTTGTATAACAGAAACTTCTGTTAAACGTTGGGCTAAAGTAATATTCTGTAGTTAAAAAAAGAAGTTTTATATATATATATATATAAAATATTGGGAACAAGTATTTCACACTGCTGTCCTTCCCCAATTGTGAATCCTAGCTCTGTCACTGGATGTTAGTTTGATTAGTTAGGTATGTTAGGTTGTTCGTGCCACATAAGTAATATTAACCACAACAGCTCTTAAGATTGATATGCATCTTTTATCACTAAGGATCTTGTATTAGAAAATCCACTGTTCAGTTCACTGTTTTTTAATAGGCTGTATTTGCTGGCCAACCAAGCGAATATAATGAAGTAGATTATCATCACACCATCAAGTGTAAGGAAACATTATTATATGTTGTTGTATGAGCTGGTTAATGAGTATATGCTCTTGGTGCTAAATCCTTAGAGACATGGATGTAGCAAAGACTATTACCATTTTTCCCTGTATAATTGCCATAGTTCTCAAAAACAATTTCAGAATGTGGAAAGCTTTTCGTTAAATTTTTGAACATTCTTCTGACAATTGTTTGAATTATGAATAATTTTGCAGCCAATTATTTCTGAAGAGCATACTTTATCTTAAACTGTAGTAATTTACAATAAATTAATTAAATTAAAAAGCAACCATAATAAACTGTTGTGCAGGTTTTTTTTTTTTTTTTTTTTTTTTTTTTTTTTGCAGTTTCGCAAAACTTCGGTATAGTTCTGTCGCATTCTTTCAGAGCGGGTGTTCTGAGGTATATTTTAATTGACCTACATCCCAGCTTTGTTTTTTATTATATTTTAAAAGTCAGTTGTGTTGTGAAAAATCGACGAATACGAATGTGATTTGTACGATCTGTTTTCATTATGAATAACAGAGCGAATAAGTAGAAGTGAGATCGTCTCACGTCGTTTTATCCTATTGTCATCTTGGATAAGCGGGGCGGCCCAGAGTTCGGTTGCGCAGATTTCGTGCAATGTTGCGTGCCGCGTCCGGCTCACGTTGCGTGCCGAGAGCCGATCGACGGAATGCGCATCGTTGTGAGGAAGAATTGGGGCCTAACCCAACGGGATATTATGCGATTCATTGCGAAGATTTCCTATAGTTTCGACAACCGAGATGTTATCCACGCACGTTTTCTTGGTCCCTAATTTCGTCAGATGCGAGGGGAGTGGGGGGTTTGATTATTTATTGACCGGACTATTATATGAAATCTGTAGCTCGTTTTTCGATGCAAACTATTTTCTATTAGGCAATAGCAAACACTTTTGATTATCAGAGATTGTGAGCAAAACGATGCTATCATTTATTCCGAATTCAACTAATATTAGTAAAGGAGTGCGGGTAGATATGCCGGGGCTTAAGAAAACGTGCGCGTTTAATAGCATGTGCTTGTTTTTTTAATACATTTTTGTGCGACTTCTTTGAAGTCCGTATTCGGTGTTCGTTTACTGCTGAAATCACTGTTGCCTCAACGTTGAAATGTATGTGACAGTTTGATCTGACAGACACCCATAAGCGTCTACGGATCGAAAACTTTGGCTCCTGATTTTCTTCAGTATGCAGGTTTGTGGTTACCCTTATCCTAAACAAGAATGTGTACTGCGATTTTTCCAACTCTGCGCTTGGCAGGAATCAGCTATTGACAGTTTCATCCAATCGGGAGCTTGAAGTCACCATAGTGACGTCACTATGGTGATGTTGAAGCTCCCGATTGGAGGAAACCGTCAGTGGCAGAGTTGGAAACATCGCAGTGTAGTTGTGGATAAACGTGTCCAAAGGGTGCGAATTGACAACTTTATCGAGAGAGGGTCGTTGAAAGCTTCAGATGATATGAATGGACCTATGTTCGTTTGACGAGGGACCCGAAAACACCGGTTTCGAAGCACAGTCTGAGTCCAAAGAAAGCGCTTGAGTTTCACTGTTTCTCTTTCCAGTTTCCTAATTTGGATTCCACATTGTGAAGTGTCGAAATCATAAATGAAGCAGCAACATACGTACTGTATCCCCGCAAGGGACAAATAACTACTTTATCCAGCAAGCAACGTCAAACTACCTAGCAGGCGACGATCGCCAGCATCACCTCCCGTCAGTTTGCACTCAGTTCCGGATGCAGTTCCTTTGAGCAGGACGCAACGCGCACTCGTCCGGACGAAGGCGAGCGATGTTCCCATGACGAAAGTGTCCCGCGAGCCCTAAAGGCCCATTCACAATGCAAACATAAACATAAACGTGGCGTTAACATAAAAGTTAGGACTATGTCCATAAGCGGACTCATTCACAATGCTTTCGCATAAACATAACACGTAAGACGTTAACTTAAAAGCTTCAAGCTTCTGTGCTTATGCTTACGTAAGACATAAGAAATGAACCAATCACAGAACGGTAACTCAAAATAGAGAATCTAAATTGTAGGGCAGTCGATAGAAGAACTAACGCCATATGAGACATAGACACAGTCGATAACTTGAAATCAATTCTCACATCAAACCAGAAAGTCTCACAGCCAATAGAAAATTATTTTGCTTACGTTTATGTTCGGCATTGTGAATACTTCAGTCTATCGCTTATGTTTATGTATATGCGCTATGCTTATGATTACGTTTGCATTGTGAATGGGCCTTAAAGGTTGGAGAGCCCCTGACCGTGGCCATCTCACAGTGTTCGTGCGCCCAACGACGAGGGAGAGCGATTTTTTAAATGCTCTGGTGTAGCGACACGAGTCAAATTTACGTATCTTTCTTTTCATTGTTCACCTATTTAAGGTTGTTAGAACTTAATGTGAAAATTCGCTTAAAAATGAGCTCCTTCGTTATTCCTAACAATCTGCGATGAACTCCACCGTCAGCAGCCTCAGCTTATAATAATAATAATAATAATAATAATAATAATAATAATAATAATAATAATAATAATAATAAAAGATCAGGCACTATGAACACGCCAGTATGAGGTCATCTTGAAGACAACACAGGACGGATGCTGACTGTGCGGAGAACGGTCTGAAATGATTGATCATATTGTTTCAGGATAGACAATTCTGCCTAAACGTGAATATCTGAAAAGATACAATAAAGTGTGCTCTTGTTTTCACTAGCAGGAAGACTTCTTACTTATATAAGTAAAGCTATGAATGCCCCAGATATAAGTAATAAATGGTGCAACCACACAGGCTAACTAACCAGATATAGTGGTACAAAGTACAACAGAAAAAACACGTCTCCTCATTGAAGGGCCTGTCCCATGTGATGGAAATGTAACAGTAAAGTCTGCCGAGAAATATCTAAAATATAAAGAACTTGCAATCAAAGTCAGTCGAATGTGGAATGTTAGAACAGAGATAGTGCCAGTAATAATGGGTGCTCCATTCCTAAAGATCTTACGAAGCACTTGGAGGCTGCAGTAAGCACCAGTCAGAATATTGTGCTGTACGGTACGACGCACATTTGCGCAATGTACTGTAGAACCAATCAGATCACCGGTATCTACACCTTATGAAACTGGGTGCAGCCGGGTGTGGGTTTTGATGCCCTGTAGGAACTCAAGATAATTCACCGTGAGAGAGGGATGATGATGTAATGATAATATAATAATAATAATAATAATAATAATAATAATAATAATAATAATAATAATAATAATAATAATGTTTTATTAATGACGAGGCTCTTGCCATTAGACCTACTCTCCCGCCTGACGACACTTATATTTGCGTTATTACGTTATTACTCAGGAAGGTAGGATAAAAATTTTACGTTTACTCGTGAGAATGCAAAATAAAGGGCCATCTCAGCGTACGCCTTAAGCGATTGAGTAAACTCCTGAAGAGCCCCAATCAGCTTTGGGGACCGGCAACAATTTTTGGCGAGGTTACTTTGTTCAATACGGTGTAATCGTTGTTCATTGTAAGTTCACACCGTATAGCAGTGTTTCGGCAATGACGTAACTCTTAATTGCCATTCAAAGTCCTTTCCGTGGTTATCCGCGCACTCTGCCAACGAAGCGTTTGTCGCATTCAGACAGAAAGAGTATAATCACGACCTTATTTCGAATATTGTTCGGAGGTACTTTACCAGTTCCTCTCACGGAGATAAGTTGATGCTTGCGGGGGGATACAGAAATTTGTTTCACAACGATCCAGTGCCGTGGGCGCACCCCCCCCCCTCGCCCCTCCTTGGGGGAAAGAGGCTTGGCGCGGGCGCTGGCTGTGTCTCCCAGGCTGCAGCTGCTGGGGGAAGAGGAAAAGGAAGGAAGGAAGGAAGGCTGCTTCCGGCGCGAAACGCGTGGTGGCGCGGGAGTCGTTGACCACGGCTGCGCCCCGCCCACGCCCCGTCCCCGTCCCCGCTCCACGTCGCTGCTATCCGCCTCCGCCTCCGCCTCCGCCTCTCCATCAAACCCACGCCCACAATCCGTGCTGCCACATTGCCCTTGTAGGCGCTGTTAGCAACACACAAATACCCAAAGAGACCATTTGTCGGCGGCACTCATTTTTGGCACCGGTTTTCCAAACCGTGCAAAGTATGTGCACTGCAATATTTTGCAAGATGACTACAGCGTGTGAATTGGCACTCGCAGACTCTGCAGGTAGGGTTTGTGAATCCAATCACTCCGTATTTTACATGAATATTTTAATTAGCGACAAATAATCGTGAGTGTGGGCATCCCTCTTCTTCTATCTTGTTTGTGAGATAAAGAGTAGGTTTTACAATTCTTGGTCCTGATCTTTCATCGCGTCCTCGCTTCGACCCGACAGTGTTCTACCTAATTGCAGGAGTGATCAACGAGCGAAGAGTTTATAAATTCATCGACTCGTAGTTACCGAGATATAGCAGGGAGGTAAAATTGAGTTGCTTTATAACGCAAATAGAACATTCCGTATTCGAGGCAGTTTGTGATTTTCCTGTGAAACAGTGAAGAATTACTCATACATATGTTCAATAAACTATATTATTATTATTATTATTATTATTATTATTATTATTATTATTACCGCCCCTGAATTGTACAGTGGGTGCGGGGGATAAAAAAACGTAAGTTTTGCTTCTAGAAATCTGGGAAAATTCTTAATTACTTTTGCAAGCCCATCGCCTGGTGATAGCGGTGGTGTGGTGTGACATTTCGCTATAGTCCAGTTTCATGTGCTCTGGAAAGGCAAAAACTGGAAAGTTTTGATGTGGTTTGATTTCTGTAGGTTTTTTGGGATCACTGAACATGAATATCAAGTTTACCCACAAGAATGTTGCTTGAAAACACATTTTTTAAGCAAAACAAAAAAATGTTAAAATCAC
Organism: Gryllus bimaculatus; assembly: GCA_017312745.1. Classification (NCBI taxonomy): domain Eukaryota; kingdom Metazoa; phylum Arthropoda; class Insecta; order Orthoptera; family Gryllidae; genus Gryllus; species Gryllus bimaculatus. The sequence goes on from BOPP01000130.1 coordinate 3,073,414, forward strand.
GACTCATTTTCAGTTTCTTTTTCATTTTTTCCCCCAGAATAACTCAAAAGCTATCCGTTTGCTGAAAATAATGACTCTCCAGGAAATAAAAAAAGTTAAAATTGGTTTTAATAAGAAAAAAAAGCTAGTAAAAACGAGAATTATCCTACTTTATCTCAAAATAACTCAAGACCACGAATATAACGATAAGCGGTGAATACGATGGTGCTTTTTCTGGTTTTAGTGCTCGGCTACAGTTGCAAGAACGTGCCGTAACTAAACCAAATGAGATATTTCTTCTAAATCTGCCTTCAGGTACAAGGCAAATATTTGCAGTTCACCGACCATTTACAGCATAGCAACTCTTTGTAAAAGTTTATCATCAGATTCAAGAATACCTAGTTATCAACCAAAAGAAAAAAAAATCCAGAAGAGTAGAGGAGATAAAGAACGAAAAATGTCCCTGCGCCTGTGACAACAAATTGTAACCACCTGCACTCTCGGCTTTATTGAAGTTTGTTTCCTGCTAATACGCCAAAAACTGCAAAAACGTGATTGCGAGAAGGCAGGAATTAAATGCTCTTAAATACTAGAAAAGTTGCGTCAATATGACAATCGTTTCTGAAAATGAACTGAAAGGTGTCTTACGAGCTGGAACAGGTCACGATGAAGCCATTTAACCTGACGAACCAGTTGGAGAGAACCAGAATATTCTACAAGATGTTAGATAATGCCAATCATTAGATACAATATATTAAACAAGAGCGGTAGTAATAAAAAAATGTCCTAATGCCATGTCTATGAAGATCTCTATGAAAAGCAAAGACTTCGAAACCTAGACGTCGGCGAAGGAGCAGTTCGTCTTCCAAAATATTTACTTTCTTTTTCACTTAAGCATTATCGGGTTCACATTTTCGAAAAATTGATTGTTTATAAGTTATTTTGAGGTGAGGTAATGTCCGTGTTTGTTTCCATAATTTCGCGCCTTCTTCGGCTAAATTTTTAATTGGAGCGAAAAAATAATTAATGCCATTAAATGTAGGTGGTTCTATCTTTTATTTCATACCGGGTCATTACGAACAATGGGTGGTTTTACAGTTATATTGAATCTAAAATAAAGTTGGGGTTTTATCACATTTTTTGTTAAAAAATAAAGCGTTTCCAGGCCAAATTCTTGTTGGCAAATCTGATATTCGTGTTCAGTCACCTCTCAAACAATAGGAGTCAATATCAAGCGTACACCAAACCTTTCCCCATTTCCTACCATTTGCCGGGACCGTGAGTTGGATCCGTTCGCGGCGCCGGCGAAGTGCGTATCCCGCCCCTGCGCTGCGACGGAGCGCGTCGCCTGCACCTTCGTCAATTATTCGGCAGCGCGGTTACGCAACCCGATCGAATGCTCGTCTCCGAGGCGCGGGCGGCGCGGGCGGCCCGATGAATCAGCGCTTGCAGCCGACGGCTCGCGCACTCGGGTCCGGCCATAGAAATGTTTTGCTGCCGTTGAAGCGCAATTCCACATTTACAGCGATTGCCGCTGCTTTGATCCAAAATTGATTAATTAAAGAAGGGATGAAAACGACTTGGCGGATCGAAGAATTAAACATTCAGCATTCAGACTGCGTAACATTTTTTTTAAAACCTACTCATCATCTGTTAACATTTGTTCTGTTATTTGAACTTCAAGTTCTACCATGTGTTGTAAACTTTATTCACAACGACTGCCCTATTGCTGCGATAAATTAATATGTTAAAGCTTTCTCTGAAGACCTCACATTTATTTTAATGAAACGTCGCAAATAAATGATTGTATCTAAATGATAAATATTTTATACTTCGATCCACAATTGTCGTTTTCATCCCTTCTTCAATGAATTCTACATTTAGCTATTCAAAAGATACGCCAGCTTAGAAATGTTCGAGCGCAAAATTGCGCAATAATACTGCCACGCATGAACTGAAAATAAATGGATTTGTTGAGTAATGAAGTGCGTTTTATCGCAAATACCACTTCTGAAAGTTTCTGGCAAAAAATAAAATTTGTGGGAATGTCTTCGCTTGTTGCAAGTGTAGGTCTCCAGGATGCGTGCTCTGGCGATTGGCATAAAACATGTCGAGTTCGTGTTCACTGAGTGCATCCTGTAAAATATTTTAAATAACATGATCGTCCGCGATCTGCTTTGAAAGTAGGTTCTACATTCGAATTGCCGTCCTGTACAATCGCCTCCATAAGCGCCCGTTTTGAGTGATTCGCGGCTTGGTCATTGTACGAGAATGCTTTGTTGTCACGATGAGTCCATTTGACAAGATCAGCATCTTATGAGCTCCCCAGCATTGGCCAGTAGTTCCAGGACCTCATCAAGGATTCCCTCGGGGCGAGCGCGTGGGGTTATTGGCGGTATGCAGCGGCGAGGGAAACCCGAGATTCCATCGCGCACGCAGCAGCCGGCCGTCAGGGCGAGTCTCTTGTGCGGACGGGCGAACGGACCGGACGGGCGCGCAAGCCCAACCCCTCACACTCGATATTCATATTCAAGCATCGGTGTCTGCGTCTCACAGCAAAAAAATCACATACAACACATACACATTGTTTTACAACATTCCCAGATGTCATCAAACGATTCAAACCAATACAGAAATTTAAACTCTAGGTAAAATATTTTCTGCTGCATAACTGTTTCTATACAATTACAGACTATACCGATCATCAAAAAGGAAAGTAATATTCATTTTGACAATGATTTTTAATGTATTAATTACCGGTTGGACTGTATAATTCTAAATAACCTGTAACAAGTGTTGTACCTAAGCGTCTGGGTTAATGACCCACATTTCGATCAGGTTTATGGCCCAGTTTCTCTGATTCTTTAAGGAATGCTGAGATGACTCCTTGATATGCTTCTGGAAGTAACGTAACGTCACAATTTATGCACGTCTTCTAGAGTTCTGTGGGAAATATAGTTATTCAAATTATCGTTCTTCATAGTGTTGCGACACGAAATAGATTCCTTCACAAAGGGCCCGGTAAGGGTTGGAGCCCAAATCTGTAGCTGATTTGCTTTTGCAAATAGTTCTTATTCACCGGAGCGAATATTTTCTTATCAATTTTAGCCAGAAATGCTAATTTCCTTCTTATTCAGAATTCAACTTGTACATAGTTTAGGGTATGGATCGCAGAATTATGGAAATGTGTACAAAATGCACTTCCCGTCGTAGCAAGTGCAAACAGTTTTAAACTGGTTTTGACGTAAAATAAATAAATAAACAAATCCGCCTGCCGTCTTGCGTGAAATCATCCTCGCCCGAATGATGCCGTCCCGCTATGCCGCGCTTTACCCCCGCCCCCAAATGCGTGCCCTGCCGCCCCTTGCCTTTGCCTTCTCCCTCGCTTCGCCCCGCCGCAACTGCGTTCCCGCCCGCCAGTGTTTATTTTGACTAACAGCTAGAAGCGTAGGGAGAAATGGAATTCGTGCGGAATGCGCGAATTTAATTAAGTCGAAATACTTTGGTTGTAATTCCGCGAGAGAAGCGAGTCGAAATAAGCGGTATCCGTATTGTATTGTAAAATGCTTTGTAAATTTTGCATTTGCCGGACTCGAACATGTTTTATGTTAGTGGTGGATGCCGAAAACTCGCCGTCGTCTTTGAAAAGCGCGGGTGAAGGGGGTCAAATAGGCCCTTATCGACGAGCGATTTGCTGGCTAAGCCAAATTAACCCAACCCTCTAAACACGTACTTTTGCAATCACCACCTGTTGTACAGTATATTCTACACTTTTCTATTTGCCCATGTGCTTCAGCTTTTTGAGGAAAAAAAAATCTGTCTCCCGCCCCGCCATAACAGCCTTGTGCCAAGCTACCTGTGCCGCCGGCAAAGCTTCATTACACAGCTCGCCTTAGTATCGTCCCGCCCCGTCATCCTGAACTGTCTATTTTGTATGCAGCCTTCGATACATACAACAGCACATTTCGAAACGCCAACAAAGTTTGGGAGATGAGCGCGTACGAAAAATGAAATACAGACAACTGGACTTGCAGATATGACAGCAAATCTTTTCTGCGGGGACGATAGAGCGGGAAGCTTAAATGAATTGCTACTCAATCAAAATGCTAATGGAGAAAACTCACTTCAAAAAGAATTTGAGAATCAAAAGAAAAATGATGGCGGTGGTTGTACCTGTTACCGATCCAGGAACCACCCCTTGTATGATACCTGTATGTCACATCGTATCAGTATTCCTCTTGTCTGGAAATGTTGTTTGCTACGGTGGCCAGTATAAAATACAGAGTATGGTTGATTCTTGACTGTTTCAGAGATAGAACTCAAAATGTTTCTTCTACCCTACCTACAGTATTACCAAACCCAATTTCCTTCATGCTGCATCTCGAAAACTATTATTGGAGCAGGATTGTTTGTATTCATTGCCTCTGAAAATTTGTTGGAATACCGATAAGTCGAAAGTGCGCATCTTTCATCGGTTGGACTCGATCATTAGAAATCGATTTGGTATTTTACGAACACGAGAGAACTGAACGTGATGCTCATGTTTTTGTTGTATTCTGCTCTCCTCTTGCATAGTGGAATGTTGATATTAGAGTTTTTGCCTAGAAGCTGTAGATCGTATAGCATACGGACCCACTTCTGAACCTCTACGCATGCGAAGAACTCGTAGGAGAATGTTATATCATTCCATCAGAATTATCAGGTGAAATCACGTGACTTGTATCGTACACGATAGGACATCACATGATCCTAATGTCACTCTGCAATCAGAGTTCTATGCTACCTCCAATACTAATCTCTCTCTTGGAACTTGTGCAAAACTGCAAGCAAAACTGTTTTAGCCCAAGTCACGCGGTTGTCTCATACGCACATCATATCGTTTTACGATACTCTGTTGCAAAAACCCAGTATTCGTAGTCGTCTCGTTTTAATGTTACGCTGACCTAAAAACTCATATGTTCCAACGTACGATGCTCGCCGAACCGTTGCTCTGCTGGGTCCTGGTTTTCGCGCCCGCGCTCCGCCGCCAGGCGATCGCGCATAGCCCATAGGCCCGGCGCCGTCACACACTCACAATCACGCCTACAGGTATGCCACAGTGTCCGCGCACAGCCACGCCTCCGCCCACCGCCCCGCTTCCAGCCACTGCCCTCGCGCCTCGAAATGATCCCGCATCACCTCCGGCGTCGCGGGCCACCACCGTCCCACGTCAGCACCCGCCCACTTTTCCGCCCCCCCCAGCCCCTGATTCCGCGCAACCACGGCGCACGGCTCGAGTGCCTCGCGCGCATTTGCATCGATAACGCGGTTTTGCGTACAATTGGGGCGGGAGCGTACCTGGAGGCCGCGCGCCTGCGGGCGCCCTTCATTAAGAGGCGACAACGGGCTCGCGAGCTTGCGACTGGCGCGGGATGCGTTGTCGGCTGCGCTGCCAAGCGGTGCACAGCCGCGGCCACGGACTGCCGCTGCTTCGGTCAACGGGGGCACGTTCTCTTGTTTCGGGGTTGCTAGCGAAAGGGCGAATACAGAAATACAGACACAAACAAGGAGAGGTTTCTTGTTGATGGGGACGAGGGAAATTCTAGATGCCTAAGACGGGAATGTTCAAAATCAGACTCAAACCAGGGGCAGATGCAGGAAATATTTTGGGAGGAGAGATTTTCAGTCCGATCCCCCATAAATATTTTTGAAATATTTTTTCGTCATTGTTGGCTTGGAATTTTTAAAAAAATCCACTTTTGAGAAAATTTTGAAAATCTGATTGTGGCTTATTGTAAAGTACCTCCCCAAATCAAAATATCCGTTTCAAACTCAGGGAGCCTCGAATTTCTTTGAATTGACCGAGGAATATCAATTTTGATTAAAATCGGCTGAATGGTTTTGGTGGTAGCATTGATCGCAGGAAAGGACAGACAAACGTTTTGCCGTCAATCGATTTTTTGGTGTCATCAAACGATTTTTGGAATTTACGTATTCTAAAAAGAATGTTGAGTTGGGGGATGGGTCTTGGACTCGGTGTTGTTCTCTGGATATGCGAATGTATCAAACGAGTGCGAGTGGGCGCTTCTCAGCCGAAGGAGACATTTCGAGGCTCCCGCCTCGGCTTAGATCACACTGTGCCTCCCTTTTATCTACTTTTTATCTTTCTTTCCGTCCTTCTCCGCGGGGCGTTTTCCGGCGTGCCGCCTCCCCAGTGGAGCCTCCCGTGCGGTAGACGCGTCTCTGTCGACCTGCGAACGCGGCCTTCCTCCGGGCACTTTCTCGTCTCGAGCTGCTCCTGCGCCGCTGGAGCCCACAATGCGCGCGTTTCTTTTCCTTGTCCGCGGGCGGCGCCTCGTTATTTAAGTACCGATGGGGCTCCCCCACCCCCCAATAACGCAGCGAGTTGTAGTTGTTCCTCACGACTGAAAGCGCCTGGAAGAAGTTTGCAGCTGCCGGTCTGCACGGAACCAAGGGTTACTGATTCGCACTATTTTTCAAGCAATCTTTTTTTCTACATTCTGGACTCGCAAATTTAATTGTTCTAGAAAAATGAAGTCACCTAAAGTTTATCGAATTCATATTAGTAGGAAACTCACTAGTCGTCGGGACTTTGTTGCTTCAGTGATGATATGCTACGTATTTTTAAGCCATGTAGCTAAACAAATGTTGTTAGGCGATTGAAAGCTTCATAAATGAAGGCTTTTAGTAAGTGGCTATATAATAAAAAGTTTTTAAATTTACGGCAAAAATAATCGTAGTCTTTTATATAGTCACACAGCATTCTTGAGTGCATTCGAATTTTTAAATGAAATGATTACTTTATGGTTCTTGAACTCTGCCCAGAGAAAGCTATAGACTTTTGTTCCCATACAAAAGTTTGTAGATCCGTACAAAATTCTACAGCTTTCTCTGAAAGTACTCTCTGCATAGATTGAGTACCACAGTCAATGATAACTAAAGAAACACGGTGACTTCACGCCGCCCGGCACCCTCTTGGGCAGTCAGTCGTATTGAAAAAGAAAAACGTTGACGAGCGGGGATAGGGTAAATAATTTGGACGTTTATCGAAAAAACCTTCTTAGTGTTTTTACCGCTCTTAATAAGTTGTGTATCCATAAAGAAGTGCGGACTCTTCTGTTTCTCCCCTGCGTGTGCGCACCGCCATCTTGATTATGAAACTCAACGGGGTGCAGAACAACGGAACGCTATTCTCTGAGGAATGTAGTGCAAGGAATAGAGAAAAGAGCTAAGATTAAGGCGAAAAACATGTGTGTCTGAAAGTTCTTTGCCCTATTTGATTCCTTTTCGTTTTGTTCGTAGAATATTTTGTGTATGGCATCCAGTAACACAATACCACAACGTCTTTGCAACACAGGCAGCCGTTCAACACAAATCTTACAATCAGAGATGTTCACTGACATACCATAGCCAAACTACTGATGATAACAAGGTGAAATGTGGAATATTGACTCCGATTATGATGTGTGTAATAAAGAAGAAAGAAACTTTGAAAATTAATTCTGTTTAGTGACCAAATACTGTTTTCTATAATATTTGAATGCAATCCGCATTGCACGTAAGCAGTATGTTGCTGGGCTGGACGGGGAATGCGGGCGGGGCGAAACGTGATGGAAATAAGCTCAAAGAAGAGGGACGTTGTCGAGATGACGGAGATGTAGATGAAATTACTTTCATTTTACACTATGGACGAAAAAGATCAATGTACTGTGACTCACATGTGGACCGAGTACAAAGTTTGTCAGAGAGGGGCGGGACATACATGTAAACCAAGATGAGAGAAATCGATTTGAAGTATTTTAAAATATTTTTATTATTAAAAATAAATTTATTTTCTGTAAATAATTATATTTATGAACAGAAAATAAATATAAATTAAGTAATAATTGGTTGTAAATAGATAAAAGTTTACATTTATATTTCGACATTTTCAATTATGAACTCCGTTCTCCAAGGAGTCTCAAATGTTTAGTGGTCCATTTATATGAAGAGCACTGCAAAAAAACAGTCGAATTCCTCATCTGATTTCATTTTGACATTATGCTAGCACATTGTAGAGTACACATACACACGCGCGCACAGATACATCATAAGCTACAAAAAATTCAGAAAGAGGCGAAACCTTTTCCACAGCACTCAATTACCGTGGTGTAAAAGTGGAGTTGATTGTTTTTGGCTCGCACCCTTCTCATGCGTCGGCGGGCGGCGAGGTGGGCGCAGGCTCAGGCCCAGGCGCCGCCGCTGGACGCACGTGAGGCGCGGGCGCGGGAGGGGCGGGGCGGGGGCGGAGTGCGTGCGCTGTGACGCAACCGGAAGAGGCGCTGATTGAGTTAAGGCGCTCGGGACGGCGCCGCGCCGCGCCGCGCCGCGCCGCGCCGCGTCGCGCGTGTGCTCTGGCCCTGGCGCGGGGTCAGCGCGCCGCCCCCGGCCCGCGACCTCGCCGCCCTCGCGCCCGCCACACCACGCGACGCCGACACGGGATTTATTGAAGCAGCGCCAGGCGCCACACGGGCTTGCTGAGCAACACCGCCAGAGTCCCCTCACCCGTCTACACAACGCTCGCGACCCTTGGGCTTTTGGGAAGTGTTAAAATGTTCAGAATTGCCTCTTGTGGAATTGTATTACACTACAGTCTTAATGGAAATTGAAAGTCACAATGAAACGAAAAATCTTCAAGATACAGTTTCTCAATATTTGAATAAACGTGTACATAGGTACTTTTTCCGTTTGAGCTAACAATGAGAGACCTTGTCATCCGTAGAAAATTACTCAAACACAATATGAATGTATAGTGTCAATAATATTTCATCACCAATTGTTTCTGTTGTTGATTAATATTTTAACCCTTAACTTGTCATGATAAGAAATACTTGATAAAGCTAATGTTTTCTGACCTTACAGGTAGTTTACATTTTTATGTTTTTAAAAGAGTATCTTTGTCTCTAGAAACCATCAATTAGTTGATCTGAGCTTGCGACAAGTAGGTACATTGCTAAATCTATTTAACAGAGAAGTTACATTGAAAATAATATGTAGAAACAAGAAGACTGTTAAAATATCATTCAGTTTTATTTGTGCCAAGAAAAAGTTTCCATTCGTAGTTTATTGAATATTTTTATTTTTGCCTTCTCATTGTTTTTCTTTCGCGGGTCTTTAGCTGGCGGCGTAACTACAGCCGTACGGAAATCTTTTTTGCCCACTGGCTTCAGAAACAGGAAAGAAGTCCCTCAGTGTGAGGGTGTCCGGAAGGTCTTATTTGCCCGGCAGATCAATTATCTCCTGAAGTAGATTTTCTCTCATTATGTATAACAGCTCCTCCTTAGGATCATGGTTATCATCGTGAGAATTTGCTCCCTGCTTGGGGAGCAGACATTCTTTTCTCAGCCCTATGAACATACGAAGTTGTACTGAAAAAAAATCAGAAGACCTCATATTGATAGTTATAAAATATTAATAATACATGTTACGATATAAATATGCTCATGTGTTTTGCAGTAAATTTGGCAATGAGGCAGATGAGTTACAAATGTCGAAGCGCCAAAATAACTTTCATGCATCTTTAAGAGCATGGAACAATTTAAAAATTAATGACGGATACATATATGTACTATTTACCTCAATTTGAAGATTTAAATTGCAGTCAAATGAAGAAACACACACACACACACACACACACGCTCACGCGCGCGCTCTAGTGGCACGCTGACTTCAGAAAACGGGAAATCACGTACGTATAAATTCAAAAGCTGGAGGCAGTCGTTCTCGGAAATGTTGAACGGTACCGAGCGACTTATATTGGTTACTTGAATTTAATATCGTATAAAACTTTCAATATATTGCTTCACTAATCTCCCTTGGCTTGTTAGTGACCTCAGAGGATAACGGGACATATTACAGCGTCGGTATAAGGGTTATTGAACTTAATTATGTAATTTATTAAATAATTAGTACTTATGCAGCGAGTAGCAAATGCCACCAGAATACTGACTGAATTATTTTAATATGCATTCAAAGTCTTATTGACAGTTAATATTAAATATATGCATTATGCTTATTAGCACACAATAGCCATACTGCCAACACAACAGTGTGATTCGTCATATTTTAACGAACTTATAAGTGATGAATTTTAAAAATTGGTTCGCAGTGTTTTCCTTCTCCTTTCGTATTTACCTCCGATTTCGTACACCTTCAAAGAACAAGAGTTGGAAGCTCGAGACCCGACGATGCGATCTTGTTACGGGGCTAACCGAGAACGAATTGCAAAGGAAACTGGGCAATGGAATAATAAGAGGTAATAAATTCATTGTCTTCGTATACAATTACACAAACGAGAACCCTAATAACCGTGTTATTTCTATACACTAGCATTTCAAGTTATACATTGAGTTGTAACGTATTATCACATTTAACCAGCCGACTTCGTGATAAAATTGTGGTATTGTTACCGAGTACATCAAAAGAAAATGTCCCACATTGGTTTAAATGCTTGGCTTTGCTATGCAAATGTAGGGAAGCTTCGCCTTTTTAATTTTCGCAATTATCACCTCGTTGGCAGTTATTGTATGTTAATATGCAATGACTTTCGATGTGACTGAATATTTGAATTTGATCGGGGAAAAATTATAGTTTGATCGGTTGTGAAATCAGCTTGTTCTATTGTTTACGTGTTCTTGGTGTACTTATACCTTAACACATTTTCATTTTTTATTTGAACTTTGCTCTTTTGACAATGTCCATTGTGTCAGAAATAGGCGTCATTTGATTGTCAAATGTTCGTTTTCGCTGTTTATGAAGCCAGTACGATTTATAGAAGCTCTCAATATTGAATGTAGCATACTCCTTTATTATCCTCTTATACACCTTTACTAAAACCTTTTCTTCTCATAAGAATATTTCTAGAAAATAAATAATGTAATTTTGATATAAGATTTCCTGTAAGAACAAGTGCAATTGGAAAGCAAAAAGTTCTTTATTACAAGTAAAAATAAATATTCCCTGTGATAATATTGTTAGCAATGACGACGCATATAATTATTTCATATTCCCTGTGATACCTGCAAATAAGCATTGCATGGAACTGAACATACGTTATCGTTACAGAAGCTCGCTCTGAAATTCGTCGGGTATGTTTTTCTGAGCGCAAAGTAGCGTCAGGTTAATCGATGTTCAGATATGCAGAGCAACATCGAATTAAAAATGGTCCGGAGATGGGATAAAACGACGAAAAAGCGAAAAATTTAAACAGGAAAAGTGATTGAAAGTATTGTTTCAATAACATGGACAAGTGTATTCACGAAAACCGTCCGAAGGGCATTACGAGACGTTGATAGAATGGCAGAGTGGCCAAGAAGGAATGGATTAATAAATCCAAACGGGGTAATAGACTGCAATTGCGTTATTTTCGATATTTGCTTTTGTTCAAAACAATTATGTAATACATATGTTTTCTAAATCAGCGTGCATTTTCTTTCATAGTATACGGTCACTATATCTTGTTTTTGAACAACGTGCAACCGTTTTAAAGCATTTTCAAATCTTAAGTTTTTATTATGTGCTAGTTTAGTCGTCCTGATAGTTTTGTGTTTAAATACATAGTCGATTTATGGCACTATAATCCAACAGTTTTTTAAAAAAACACAATGGAGTTACATCATTTGAATTACAATAGTGTAAGAAATTGCGGAATGGCGTAAAAAGTAGGCTGTGTTGCTGAAGAATGGAGGATTTTGCCTGGGAGACGGGGTTATGGTGTGGTGGCTTGTGAAAGGAAAGTAAAGCTAGGCACGCACGGACTAAAACTTGCTCGACGAACATGCGTCGCGGCACTTATATCTTTCGCCTCTGCTACCAGCTTCATTGTTCGAACAAAGGATTGCCACCGTTTTACATCCATCGCGACCCAAAATCCTCAAGCCTGGCTTGCCTGTGAGTGGGTGGATTAAGAATGGCTATTCACAAGGAAGCCACGCTTGGCGAGTATTATTCGTTGCGATTCTAAACCTAGCGCTGCCACTCCATTCCTCGTCGAACGAGCAATGAAGCAGATAGCAGCGTTGACAGTTACAAAGAGTGCGTCTCGTGCTCGTCAAGCCTGACTTGCCAAGGAATGGGCCACTTGAGACGAATCAGGGACATCGCCCTGAATCTTCTCTCCTCCTGCGCTTGGGCGTTCGCCGCCCCTTCCGAGCCTTCGTCGCGGCTGCCACCGCCTTGGCTGCGTCTTAAATGGGCTTTCCTAATGAGAAATCAATGCCGGTTTGTGATGCTGTGGCGCGGAAGGATTCATGTCGCGACGGGTGGAACGAAATAAGAAATACACGCTGTGCATCAGCGCAAAAATGTGAATATTTCTTTTTACTTTCTCGCTACCGCTTACGTAGTAGAGAGAAGGCTACGTAATGCAGGAAAAAGCGGCGAATTTTCAACAGAAACACTAGAATTGTGGAGCAGTGATACTGAAAAGTGCATAAATATTGTCCCAATATGTAGTAAATTACTTCCTCTCACACGATATATTCTCCAAATCCATGACTTGTGGGTCTTTCATACCGAAAAATTGGCTACCGGCAAAACGTCCGTTAATCTGCCCGTCCGTCAGTCTGTTTGCAACTCTGGAATCTAAAAATCAGACGATTTTCTTCAAAATTGATGTCTCCCCTCGAACTAAAGGACCTGGATTGTTGAAACTAATATTTTCATTTTTGAAGATATTACATGGAACCTTAAAATTTTAATTTTTTTTTCAATAGCTAATTTTTTATAAAATGTCTTACCTCGGTTAAAGCAAAGGCCGCTTAAAAAGTGGGGTTGGTCGCATTTTCTTGAATATCTGTATTTTCGTAAATTGTCAAAGTTCAGTTTCGAAAGTCCAAATATTTTAATTTTTTTCCTCGATTAGAGCTACAAATAAAAATTATGTAAGTCCCATTATCGGTAAACTCTGCATTTTCAAAAATCACAAAAAAATAGCATTGCAAAACTTTTATATTGATGTTAGAGATTTGTTACTTAAATCTTTTCTTCAAAATTAGATCTTTAAAATAATGTAAATATTTTTTCAATATTAGTAGCTTATGTGTGTCGTTTCTTCCTTTCCCCCCTTTTTTTCTGTTATTTAAGGTCGCATTAACTTCTAGGACATTAGCGGCCACTATTGCTTGTAACGGCGTGGTAACTGTGAGGATGCCACGATGTGATGATGATAGGTGGTGGAAGGACGAGCACAATACAACTATGCCCGAGGCGGGACTCGAACTCGTGATCCTTCGGTCCGATATCGCTATGGCACTACTGCCTTAGCGATCTCGGCCACTGGATCGGCGTGGCGTTTCTATTGTTACTATTTCTTCGATCTTGCAAATTTGAATTTTCCGCATTTATTTTGCTAGTATTTCACGAGTTAACAGGTCGTAGTAGGACAGCCGCAACGTCGTTACATGGCGGTTTGAAATCCATAAAATTCTCATTCTGAACTTCTCATTGTTGTGCAATAATGTTCGTAATAATATGGAACGCAGTTTTGGATTGTCGAATTTATTTTGAGAAAGAAGCATTAAACGTGTTAGTTTTCTCCCCTAACACGCAACTATCGGTACAGTGTTGGCTAAGAACTGTTAATATGGACAGAAGGTGCTGTATTATATTACATAACTGCTACCAATGCTAGAAAGTACGTGCTGGTACAGAACCACTAGTTTAGTGGTAGTATTACTGACAAGGGCCAATATTGCAATTGGCGATTCGTAGGCATTTAATTAATCAACGCTTAACCACAGAGAAAGGAAACAGAAGTATTATTTTCGATTATATTTGTTTAGCTGGGACATTGTTTTTGAGAGTACATTAATTTCCATTTTTTATTGAAACGTTTTGCAGTATTCCGCACTAAGTTATTTTATAGCGTTTATCGTGTTGTAGTGTATCCTTGTGAATAAGGAAAATGTTTTATTACGGATGCAAACGAAGCGAATAGCCAACATATTGTAAAATATACATATTCGGACCGAGGTGACACAGCAAAGAGTAAAAAATGTTATTTCCAGAAAGTGAAATTTGCCATCTCCAGCCGTAGACACCTGCATCAACTTCGTGTATCTGTCGGTTAATCTGATTTTTGCTGGAGAAATCCAGACCTGTAGAAGTTCTCCAGAATTATAAACGTGTTTGAGAGGAAGGAAAATCACTGTGATTAAAAAAATATTCAACTAGTGAAAAATGACGGTTGTGTCTAGTGTAGTTAGTAATTTTTAAAATTATTATTTTTAACAATGATCTTTGTAATTTTTCCGAATGCAAGAAGAATCTGTTATAAAGAAATTAAGAGATGTTTATCGGGTTGCTTGGTTTGTCTTTGTATGAACATTATAATTTGAATTTTCAACATCTCAAATGAAACCTACTTGTCATTTAAATTACACGCATTATCATGGATACAATACATAATCTTTAACTGATCAAACAGAGCTATTGCAAAGACCTATTTTGTGAATACTGGATGTATGGGCTAGTTCATTTTAAAATAAAATAATAATAATAATAATAATAATAATAATAATAATAATAATAATAATAATAATAAAAACAAACAAAAAACAAATATTTGTGTTGCATTTATCACATCGAGTACACCTATTTATATCTTTATGCTCTCTGTTTATCCATTTATTCAGAATTGGTAGTGGCATCGACTGGAAAATTTCCAATATTTTAGGTCAATTTCTTCACATTCTAATAAAATTTCCTCATTACCCCACATCGATGAATAGAGGGGTAAATCAATAAGGCCTTTGGCCTACATAGGATGAGAATGTATTCACGGTGCATGTGAAACACCACGATGAACGGTCGTCGTTGGCTACTGCACGTGTTGCCTGGGTCTCGCTGTGATTTGATGTGGGCGTGGTCCCCGTTCCGCCTGCGTCGCGGCGCCGCCCCGCGGCCGCTTCTTTCGTGACTGCCTCCCTATCTGCATTGCCACTTCTTCCCCCGCGCTTCTCCCTGTCAAAAGCTCCCTTTAACTCGGCCTGCTCCAATTCGCCCCGCCCGCCCCCTTCTTCGAGATAGCCCACCCGACCTAGCGAGCCCCGGCCTGCGGTCAGTTCTTTTATGCTTTCTTTTACAATCAATCTTTCAATGTGGTTTGGCTTCCGTTGCTTTGTGTTTTGAACTCGTTCTTCCTGCTTTCCTATCGCCCGCTAAGTCTTGAACGACGTTGCTTGCCTTGTTTTGTAGTCTTCACTCTCGCCTTCTAACAACTGTCATGCCTTGATTTGCTATGTTTCTCTTGCCCTTTTTTGGCGTCATCCGCCCTAATTTGCTTCATGCTTTGTGAGTGAATGCCTGTCTCCGCATGTGCAAAAATTCTCCGTTTCTGTCGTAAATGCCTCTAGCACCGTTCTCCCAGCCGTAAACTCCTCCCCTTCCGCAGCATTCTTCTCTTCGCCGTTCCCGCGACCTTTCTGCGTTGCCCGCTCCCTTCCTCGCCTCACCCTGCGCCCTCCGCCTTGGCCTCCTCCGCTGCCCTACTTCGCTCCCGGGTGCACCCGCTTCCGCGCGCGCGGTCGCGCCCTCGCCTTCTGACGAATGCAATTATGCGCGCCCCGCCTCGACACGCCACGCCCCTTCCCTCCCCGCCTCGTTTCATTCTGCCCTGCGCGCTTTGCCGTAGCTCGAGTGCTGCTCCCTTTGTATCAAGGATGTAAAACCATGAAGGAAAGATCTGTACTTTATGGTAAAACGAAACGCGACTAAAGCATTTTCGTTTCGTTACATAACGAAATAATAATACTATTTTTGCTTTTGTTTTGTTTAGAAATGAAATGAAAACTTTTTGAACTTTTAATTCCAAGCGAAAATGTTTTCTTTTTCTTTATGCTTGAAAATGAAAATAATACTTTCGGTTTATTTCATGAAATAGAGAAACACATTTTCGTTTCGTTATTAACGTCTCATAAAAGAAAAGAAAATATTTTCTTTTTGATTCAAAACGAAAATAAATATTGATTTTGGATTTTATTCATTTTTCCATTTCACAATTTTGTTTTGCGCTCTGGGCGGCTATCCGGTCTCGTTCGCCTCTTTTTTTCCCCGTTCGTTCTTCCTTCCCCTCGGTACTTACTCAGTTTCATTTCATAGGCGAGTATTAGATGGTCTTGCAAATTTCATTTGGATCTACGGAGTTTGTTTTTCGTTTGTTTGTGTTTTTTAATATCTGGGAAAAAGCTTATGAAACCTGCGAAGTTGAGGGCTTCAGGGCGTTTTTAATGATTGAGTTACAGCTCTAAGTAGCTTTCTGTAGATTACCCCCAAAATCAGGCTTCTAGTTAATGAGATCTTCCGCCCGCGCGGCACTTCTGATTATAACTAAATTATCGCAACCCCTTAATCTGATTGACGAAAATGGACCTTTTTAATACAATGCGCATGTCAACCGATATTCACGCTGTAATCGCCTGAATCCCGTGAAAGTTCGCTGTAAACACAATTTAAATATGTATTGAGGAAAAGTTGTAGTCTTGCACTTTGACCGATCTTTCATTGCCATAGACAATGAAGACGGTTTTTGTCTGCCATCCGTCACTCGTTGAACCGTCCGTCCAACGACATTTCGAATACATAAAACGTTTGAAAAAACAACGAAGGCTCAACCGGCCTTTCGATTTGCAGAAATGCTACATCTTGCTATGCCACTCTGTATGTTGTTGTGGCCAACGCCGCCAAAGCCGCCAACGCCTGCGCAGCCTCTTTGCGTCGCAGCAGCCATCAGCTTATTGACCCTGGAAATGCATCTTTGCGAAGGTACTATGGTCTGAAATGGTTTAGTGCCACTACTGTTAGATAGCGAAGTCGAATGCAGCCGCTGAGTGGAGGAAAATTCTAGCGATCGGCTGCTCTAATCGGTAGTTTATCCGATCAACGCCAGAACAGTATCCTAACAAATGAGCCACGGGTTGCGCGGAGTTTTCCTTTTCCTTGGCCTATCCTCATCCTTTACACACATACTTGTATACTTAAAGCCTATTTACACGCTCCTTTTTGACAAACGATTTCGAGAGTTTTAGCGAACGCGCGTATGCGCACGGCGAGTCTACCGCCCTTGAAGATGTGCGCCTGCGTGCGATAGCTAAAACTCCTACAGTCGTTCAAAAGTACGCGTGTAAATCGTGTCATGTCAACCATGTCGACCAGTAGCAGTCTTCCAGTTTGTTCGTCATGTGGCGGTATCCCCTGGGGGAAATACCTGAATGGGGAACCCTCCCCCCCCAAATCGGTGTATAGGACGGCGCTTGATCCCACATTCTAGCGGAGGAGGAACCCCCCCCCCCGGGAAGGCCAATGCACTACACTTGAGGCTCAAGTAACCATAACCGTTGAGGCGCCGGGAAACGCGAAGTATACTGCGATTAATGCAATTCTGCCTCTGACAGGTATCAGCGGTTGACGGTTTCATCCAATCGGGAGCATAAATGTCACCACAGTGACGTCACTATGCTGTTCAAGCTCCCGATTGGATGAAACTGTCAACAGCTGATACCTGCCAGGAGCAGAGTTGCGAAAACCGCGGTATAATCAATTAGTTGCTGTGCTTGAGGGCCCTGTGTGGTTGGGGTGCGCGCGCGCGTGTCCAAAGCCAGGGGCCGAGCGCGAGCCCGCGCCGCGGGCCTCCTCGGGGGAGCGCGCGCTGCCCGTGATGCGGACCCCGCGCCGCGCCCAGCGGACCGCGCTTTTGCCGCCCGATTCGCGCCCCACCCGCGCGTCCTTTGCCTCTCCGCTGCCCCGCCCTTCCTATCCCCTCTACCACACTACACACAATCACACACACACACACACACACACACACACAGACACGGCGTTGCCTCTCTCTCTTTCTCCCTTGGCTCCATCTCGCCCCACCCGTCTCCCTCCCCCCCCCCCCATCTCTACTAGCCTCGCATCGCCTCGTCCAGTCTCGCTTCACCTTGTCACACCTCGTTCCCTAACGACAGCCTCGTTACTTCTCGCTCCATCTCGGTGCTCTCGCCCTCTCTTCGTCCCCCGTCGCGTCGGCCACTAAATCGTCCTCCCCCTTTCCTTCTCGTCCTTTGCGTGCCCTTTGCCGCGATCTCACTCCTCCCTCGAAGTCTCTCGTCGCATGCAACCCAGAATCGACCTCAGGGTCGGGTACGAATCCGAATGGCGGGTAGCGGCAACAGACTTGTCCGCAGAATAAAGACTACGCGACGATTGGCAATAGTTCCCGAAGTAGCATCCAGTAGGTCATGAAGACCTGTACAGCCTGCATGATTTGTGTGAATGTGTGTCACTGTAAGAAGCTGTGATGTCATTAACATGGGAAGGGAGTTCTCGTTTTCAATATTTGAACATTTTGAAGATTGAATGTAGTAAATTTGCTTCTTAATCCGTGCCTCAATTAAATCATTTTGGGTTAAAAATGTTTCTTGTGACACTTCATGATATCACATCCAGCTCCCAGCAACATTTCCACTCTGAGATTTCCTTGTCACAGCTGACGAGTGATCTTGGTTCCTGGAAAAGAGGCTAGAGATTGCCCTAGCGCGCCAAATCGCGCCCGCCCTTGCTAGAGCCTCAGCCCTGCGGGCGGATTCTGCGCCCGAGTGCGAATACTGCGATTTATCCAACTCTGCCCCTAGTAGGTATTAGCTGACAGTTGACAGTTTCATCCAAACGGGAGCTTGAACCACTACTACCGTCACTATGGTGGCGTCTTCACACTCGGTTTCCGGAGTGTGGAGGACGGCCATTGAGGAGGGCCTTGTCCCGGTCCTTTCTGAGTGGTGCTTGGTTCGACTCCGCTACGAACCTGGATAGCTGGTTGCTCCGACCTGGCTGTGCGATCTTACCCAGGTGCGAGGAAGTGTTGCATGAGGAGCGTTGCATTCGGCGTATCGGAATGCCAGTCCAATGGTGCCAATGCAATCCGAAGGAGGTTGGGTAGGGCTGTACGGTAATAACCTAAATAGCAGGGCGAGTAAAACCACCCAGGTGTTCAGTGGAGACCAGAGAGACCAGAGTGGGGGAGGGGGGCAGCGGAGACAACTTGTACTATGCCTCGACTTAACGGGGGGGGGGAGGCACAAATGTTTAATTAAAAACATAAAAGAAATGTACCTGTTTGTTTCTAATTCAAATTAACCACCGTAATGTCTGTTGCACTCGACCAGATATTTGATAAAACGTGTTCTTAATAAATTATAATTGTTACTAATTGTTGTTTATAACTTTTAATTGTTATAAGTAAACTGTTGAAAATATATATGTGAATAAAATATTTCCTTCAATATACATTGTTTTGAAGTAAAATATTTTTATTTGATTGTAATTGAAGTATAATTACTTTTATAATAATAATAATAATAATAATAATAATAATAATAATAATAATAATAATAATAATAATAATAGATCTTGTGGGAATTTTTATTTGGAGTAAAGGGCGCCCGTGAATCTACGGACTCAGACCCTCTTGTTTTGTCTGGGCGCCTCTGCAAGTATTGACCAACACTACGTAAGCGTCGTGTCAGCGCGGCTTGGTGCCCATGGGCACGTACTCGAATCTCCAACACAGGCCCCGGCCCCGCTCGCGCCCCGCTCGGCATCCGGGCGTTGGCAGGGCGGGCGGAGAGCTTCCGCTGACCGTTCAAAGGCCGCCCCGACGCGCATGAACCCCGCGGCCGGAAGCCATTATTTATAACGTAACGTTCCGGTGAGAGGGGCGGGGTGCGGGAAGAGCAGAAACGAGCCCTGTGGCCTGAGCGTTGCATCAGGGAGGTCAGCGGCGATGGCCGTGAGGCTCTTCATCTCTCGCGCCGTGGATTGCGTTTTCTGGTAATGCACTTTCCTGCGCGTGGATTGCGTTTTCTGGTAATCTTGAGTCCTGTCAGGTCGCTTCAGTTTTGAAGACCCCGCTGACCTTAGTGGGTTTTCGTTCTATTATTTATGTTCTTCGCGTTTTGTGTAATGAAAATTATGTAGAGAAATCGCTTATTAGTAGGTGCTTTTTCTGGGAAGGGGCACAAGATTTTTAGACGTTATATTCTTATTCGTTCATTTGCGCTGTCTAAAGAGGACGATAACAGGATTGTTCTGAAATTAATTGCGAAAAATGTTCATTATGAGCGACCGCAGCCCGACTTTCATGCCCACGTGTGTTTGTGTGTGTTTTTACGTAAGTGCGTGTGGTCGATTACTTGCATGCGTGCTGGCGAAACGAAGAATGAATGTTACCATCATTCATTCCAATACACATCAAAAAATGTACCGTTTATTAGAACCATTTATTAGGCTGGAGAACACTTGTTTTAGAACAATATTGCCGCTGGAAGCAAGTAATAAACCCTCTTTTGAATGAATGCCCCACATAATGCAGTAAATACAGCCCAATGGGATGTTCGCCGTGTATCGTAATGTAAGCGCCGCCTGCGAAGCAGAAGCGAATTGCGGCGCCGCAGCCCCCGTCGCACGCGAGCGAGGCCGCGCCGCGGGTCGGGAGCCCGTTGACTCCGCATAAGCTGCGGGCTCTCGCGGTGCTTACATCTGTAATCCGCTCGCGACCCCGCCCTCGGCCCCGAGCGCCCTCTCCAGCCCACTTCATCCCCCTTCCACTCTCACCCCCACCCCCACCACAGACGCTCCCGACACGGTTAGGACGCGCTCCGTCTCCACCGTCGCACGTCTTCTGTCTGGTCACGCCCGTGGCCACCTCGTCTCACTTCTCAGCCCTAGCCTCTTCACCGCCCCGATTCACCTGCACCGTTTCCCTCTCGCTCCCTGCCGCGCTTCGCTTCGGCGCCATTTTCTCGCCAACCCGCGTTCCTTTCCAGTCACTTGAACTCCCCTCACAGCCTCACCTGCGTTTCACTCCCGCCTTCACCTCCCCGACAGGCTGCTCACGCAACCAACCTTTCGCCTCGCTTCTCCCCCGCCTTTGACTGGCGCCCAGGCCTCGTGACGCCTCCCGCCCTGCTCTCCGCCTTCCTCCGCGCGTGCTTGAGCAGCCCACGCGGCGCGCGCCTCCACCTCCGCCTCTTCCGTCCTCCGCCTCGGCCACTCGCCGCTGTGCCCGCTCCTGTCCGCGGCCAGCGCGCCCGCGCCCAGGACACCGCCGTCTGCCCGCCGTGCTCGCTTCGCCGCGGCCGTGAATAGCCTCGCTTTGCGGCGCTCAGCTCAGGGTAGCTGCCGGAGATTAGCGTGTCGCTTGCGCACTGCCCGCCACGTGCCGCCCGCTCCTCCGCGCCACCCTCCCCGCTGCGTTCGTCAGCCCGAAACTCCACGCGATTCTCAGTCTCGCACCGCCACCCTCCTGCTCCCGCCCGCCACCGCCCTCTCCAGCCCTTCCGCCCTCGTCTCCGATCCGCCCCGTCCCGATCCCATGCGCCCGCGTTCTACCCGCACCGCTCTCCGTCCCGTCCGCCCACACTCTCCACCTGCCTCGACACCCCGCCCCGACCCCGTCCCTGCCCACTCTGATCCGTCCCTGGCTCCTCCTGCCTCCTACGCGCTGCCCCACCCTCGCCCCGCCCCTACCCGCTCTCCGCCCTGTCCCGGCCCTGCCTCGCCCCAACCCCGCCCATGACTGGTCGTCTCTCTCTCCGGCGCCGCCCGCGCCGCCCTGCTGCAGCCGCGCGTCTAATGGATTCACAGAGCACGCGAAACAAAGGGTTCGTCCGCGCCCGCAGCGGTAGCTCGCACGGCGGCTTGGGGGCGGGAGAAGAGCTTCCCGCTCAAAACGCCGCTTCGCTGGGGGCGGCGCGTCGCTGCGACGCGACGCGACGCAAGCAGCTCTCCCGGCGAGGAGCTCTCCCCCTCCCCCGCGCCTCCTCCGCTGTGTTGTTTCGGGATTGCTTCGTCGATCGGTGGGCGCTTTGACTGTGTTCTCTGCGTGTTTGAGGCGTCCCATCTCATCAGATCAACCGCAGCTGCCGGCAGCGCTAATACCCTTGAGGCCGGAGACGCGCTGTGAGACGCACTTGAACGCCAGTGGGAAGGAAGGAGCTGGGGATGCTAGCCGTTCTACCCAAACGTTTTCTCTCTGAATCAGATCTGCATTTCAACTCCTTTGCAAAAGGTCACTTATATAAATGTTCTCTTATGAATTGTAAAAAAAATGTTTCAACACTGATAGATAAATTCAATATCTAGATATACGTAATTTTTGAAGAACCCTCGACAAAAAAATTGGAAGAAATTTTACTTTGCCTTGGGGGGGGAATGGGCGCAGGCCGTGATCTTTAGGACTCAGACCCCTCTTGTTTTGTCTGGGCGCCTCTGCAAGTATTGGCCAACACTAGCGTAGCGTCCGTGGTCAGCGCGGCTTGTGCCTCAGTGGGCACGTACTCGAATCTCGCAGACACAGGCCCCGGCGCCCGCTCGCGCCGCGCCGCTCGGCATCCGGGGCGTTGGCAGGGCCGGGCGGAGCGAAGCTTTCCGCTGACCGTTCAAAAGGCCCGCCCCGACGCGCAATGACGGGCCAGTGCCGCGCGGCCGGAAGCCATTTATTTATATACCGTAACGTTTCCGGTGAGAGGGCGGGGTGCGGGAGAGCAGAAACGAGCCCTGGTGGCCTGAGCGTTGCAATCAGGGAGGTCCAGCGGCGATGGCCGTGAGGCTCTTCATCTCTCGCGCCGTGGATTTTGCGTTTCCTGGTAATGCACTTTCCTGCGCGTGGATTGCGTTTCTGGTAACTTGATCCTGTCAGGTCGCTTCAGTTTTTTTGGAAGACCCGCCCTGACCTTAGTGGGTTTTCGTCTAATTATTTATGTCTTCGCGTTTTGTGGTAATAGAAAATTATGTAGAGAAATCGCTTATAGTAGGTGCTTTTTCTGGAAGGGCACAAGATTTTTTAGACGTTATACTCTTATTCGTTCATTTGCGCGCTAAAGAGGACGATAACAGGATTGTTCCTGAAATTAATTGCGAAAAAATGTTCATTATGAGGATCCGCCCAGCCCGACTTTTCATGCCGCAACCGTGTGTTTGTGTGTGTTTTTACGTAAGTGCGTGTGGTCGATTACTTGCGATGCGTGATGGCGAACGAAGAATGAATGTTTACCATCATTCATTCCAATACCACATCAATTAAAAAAATGTACCGTTATTAGAACCATTTATTAGGCTGGAGAACATTGTTTTTAGAACAATATTGCCCGCTGGAAGCAAGTGAATAAACCCTCTTTTGACATGAAAGCCCCACAATAATGCAGTAAATACAGCCACAATGGGAATGTTCGCGTGTAATGCGTAAATGTAAGCGCCGCCTGCGAAGCAGAAGCGATTGGCGGCGCCGCAGCCCCCGTCGCACGCGAGCGAGGCCCGCGCCGCGGGTCGGGGAGCCCGTTGACTCCGCATAAGCTGCCGGGCGTCTCGCGGTGCTACATCTGTAATTCCGCTCGCGCCCGCCCTCGCCCCCGAGGCGCCCTCTCCAGCCCACTTCATCCCCCTTCCACTCTCACCCCCACCTCCCACCACAGACGCTCCGAAACGGTTAGAAGCGCGCTCCTCTCCACTCGTCGCACGTCTTCTGTTCTGGTCACGCCGTGGCCACCTCGTCTCACTTCTCAGCCTAGCCTCTTTCACCGCCCGATTCACGCTGCATACCGTTCCCTCTCGCTCCCTGCCGCGGCTTCGCTTCGGCGCCATTTTCTCGCCAACACCCGCGGTTTCCTTTCAGTCACTTGAACTCCCCTCACAGCCTCCCTGCGTTTTTCATCCGCCTTCTACCCTTCCGCCCGACAAGGCTGCTCACGCAACCAACCTTTCGCCTCGGCTTCTCCCGCGCCTTTGACTGGCGCCAGGCCCTCGTGACGCCTCCCGCCTGCTTGCTCCGCCTTCTCCGCGCGTGCTTGCAGCAGCCCACCG
This sequence comes from Gryllus bimaculatus, assembly GCA_017312745.1. Classification (NCBI taxonomy): domain Eukaryota; kingdom Metazoa; phylum Arthropoda; class Insecta; order Orthoptera; family Gryllidae; genus Gryllus; species Gryllus bimaculatus. The sequence goes on from BOPP01000130.1 coordinate 3,097,270, forward strand.
CGGCGCGCGCCTCCACCTCCGCCTTCTTCCGTCCTCCGCCTCGGGCCACTCGCCGCTGTGCCCGCTCCTGTCCGCGGCCAGCGCGCCCGCGCCCAGGACACCGCCGTCTGCCCGCCGTGCTCGCTTCGCCGCGGCCGTGAATAGCCTCGCTTTGCGGCGCTCAGCTCAGGGTAGCTGCCGGAGATTAGCGTGTCGCTTGCGCACTGCCCGCCACGTGCCGCCCGCTCCTCCGCGCCACCCTCCCCGCTGCGTTCGTCAGCCCGAAACTCCACGCGATTCTCAGTCTCGCACCGCCACCCTCCTGCTCCCGCCCGCCACCGCCCTCTCCAGCCCTTCCGCCCTCGTCTCCGATCCGCCCCGTCCCGATCCCATGCGCCCGCGTTCTACCCGCACCGCTCTCCGTCCCGTCCGCCCACACTCTCCACCTGCCTCGACACCCCGCCCCGACCCCGTCCCTGCCCACTCTGATCCGTCCCTGGCTCCTCCTGCCTCCTACGCGCTGCCCCACCCTCGCCCCGCCCCTACCCGCTCTCCGCCCTGTCCCGGCCCTGCCTCGCCCCAACCCCGCCCATGACTGGTCGTCTCTCTCTCCGGCGCCGCCCGCGCCGCCCTGCTGCAGCCGCGCGTCTAATGGATTCACAGAGCACGCGAAACAAAGGGTTCGTCCGCGCCCGCAGCGGTAGCTCGCACGGCGGCTTGGGGGCGGGAGAAGAGCTTCCCGCTCAAAACGCCGCTTCGCTGGGGGCGGCGCGTCGCTGCGACGCGACGCGACGCAAGCCAGCTCTCCGGCGAGAGCTCTCGAACCCGGTCCCCCGCGCCTGCCTCCGCTGTGTTGTTTCGGGAATTGCTTCGTCGATCGGTGGGCGCTTTGACTTGTTCTCCTGCGTGTTTGAGGCGTCCCATCTCATCGATCAACCGCAGCTGCCGCAGCGCTAATACCTACTTGAGGCCGGTAGACGCGCTGTGAGACGCAACTGAACGCCATGGGAAAGGAGGAGGCTTGGGGAATGCCTAGCCGTTCTACCCCAACGTTTTCTCTCTGAATCGCAGATCTGCATTTTCAACTTCCTTGCAAAGGTCACTTATATAAATGTTCTCTTATGAATTCGTAAAAAAAATGTTTCAAACACTGTAAGTAAATTCAATATCTAGATATACGGTAATTTTTTGAAGAACCCTCGAAAAAAATTGGAAAGAATATTTTACTTGGCTTGGGGGGGGGGATTTCAATATCTAAATGCCTTTTCCTGCGTATTTACTGTCCTTTTCAAATACTTTTGATTATTATTCATCTTGAATAATAATAAATATAATAAAAATAAAAATAATCAATAATAATAATAATCAATAATAAT
>BOPP01000130.1:3098649-3160050 GCA_017312745.1 Gryllus bimaculatus
AATGTCTTTATTAATGGCGAGGCTCAGGCCATAGGGCCTGCTCTTCCGCCTAACCACTGAATTTACAGCATCTTATCTCTCTTTGGTTAAAAATAAACGTATACATCATTTTCAGTTTTAGTATTTGCACTAGTTGTCTACCGATAATAATCCTCCATTTTATTATGTAGTTCAAATGAGTAATACAATTACCTAAGCCGTTCAGAACCTCTCTTCTCCACACTTCTTTGGACAATTTAAAAAATAAAAATTAAAAAAAACATCTTGCGAAGAGTCATGAGTGAACTCTTGGCACAGATTCCGGACGCAACCGAAACAATCGCGTGTTAGGGAGCAACTCAGTGATCTTGACTTCCGCTTGCTCGTGCCTTCCATACGAGATGTTCTACCAGAAAAGTAATTATAAGGAGGGATTTGTTAACTCAAATATTTAAACGGTAGATAACTTTAATCTCCGTCGTTGCACTAGAAGAATAAATTCGAAATTGAGCGAGCATTGGGTACTTTATCAGTGGCCATGGGGAATTATTACTTTACATTTGTTGCATGATTGTTATACAATAGATTTCCGGAATACCCTTCGTCTCCATTTCCTCGAGGATTGAAGCTCCGGCATAGGGCATGTCGTGTAATGCCATTATCAAAGTACCCAATTTTGGTTATTTTCTGAAAATTCTGTGTACACTTACAGTTTCTCTGAAAATGGTCTCTAAAAAGGGGCAAATTGAGAAAATTGTTATTAATGGGTTGGTCGGTGGTCGAAGAGAGGGTGGTCCATTTACAAAGGTACGACTTACATTCAATATATGGGTTTCAGTGTCCATTCCAAGAAATATCGGTCATTTAGATCCTTTAAGAGGGGTGGTCTTTCAGAGGGTACTATACATATTACATTTGGAACTTTCAGTAAATTTCATGTCAAAATCTTTCAGTGAAAAGTACGTTTTATCGGTATAAAAGTATCTCCTGCCATTTGCATTGCATTGGGTTCCCGGAGCGGCCGGCCAGCCGTGCCCTCGCGGAGCGTGCAAGTGCCTTGCGTTCATTGGTCTCGGGGCTCCCGCAGTAAACTTTACGACGCCTACGCCAGCGCCTGTTCCGGCCTTCGCTGCCTTTGCGGGCGTCGAACCGGATGCCCCGCCACGCCTCCACCCTCCTGGATTCGTTCCAGATGCAATTTTGATTTGCCCGGCCCATACGCGGGCTATTCTTTGTGTTTCTACCGTGTAGAGAAAGGGAGAAGGTTCTATTTTCCGAGCAGAATGTAGTTTTATTTTATAAAAATGCATGTGTCGATAGGATAGAATGTTGAAATGGAAATTCTTTTTTTCTTCTTCTTTTGCTTTCTTTGGTGTTCAGTATCCTAAAAGAACTAAAATAATTGCCTGCGAGTTAAAATTTAAAGTGAGAGTAAAACTTTGAATCATGAAATTCAAGACGTGATTGTATTAATTCTTTTATGTCTTTATTTGCATAGCATTTTGAGCATTCTTGCAAAATAACGATGTTTTCCATTTACTTAACCAGTATATTTTTAAAAACTTGGCTACAATCTTTCTATGTTGATGGCATAGTTTGGCTGTTTTTCTGTTTTCAATTCTTTTCTTTCTAAATCTCATTAGACATTTCTACAACATTTATCGCTATTTCTTGTATTAATTTCTTATTTCATATATTTCACCGCCACCACATTTTCATAAATTGTGTAGCAATGAATAAACTCATTTTAATGCAATTTTGTTTCGGATTTCATCTGTCGCTTACGTGTATAAGGTTTTACTCGCCATTTTTAGAAAAAGCAAATTGCAAATTGCCACGCGTACTGTGATGTGGACTTTTTACCTCGTGGCTGCCTGGGTGACAGGCTGCTTCGTCAGTGGAAGGGCTTTTTCCTGCACACTGGTGTGATCGTGAGCGTAAGAATCTTTTATGCAACTATAAAATGTGTAAAATTGGCGGATATGTTCCGATGAATCGTATACGTCACTGTAGCAGTGGCTTAAAACGAGAAACGAAAAAAGCGGCGTTTTCTCTGGCGGGAGGAAAGCGCGTTGCCATATAAGCTTACTCGCATAAGGGAAGACGCGACCCGTCGCTGAGGCAGAAAAAAATATCATTATCTAAGCTTATCCGGGTAACTCGAGTCGTGTAAGTTATAGTGTGTACGCGTCACTTCCGTGTTAGACCTACACGAGAGACATAGAGGACATGGCAGAGAAGCGCATGTAATCCTGAAAGCGTCGATTGCTCATCGTTGTACTTTCTTTCAATTCTTTCCATAAACAGTTCGTTGGAAGGACTCACATTAGTATTGACTCACTCGCGCACTGCGTGGAACGTACCTTCGCCGTAACGCAGTGTATTTAATATTTGGTGATGTGTCTAATCACTTCTGAGTCGCGAGACAACTGGCATGCATTTCGCTGAGACGAATTTTTCTCCTAAACATATATCGAGGATTTATAGAGTCAGTTTTCGAGAGGACGAGATTCGACTTATTAGGTGTACTCTAGTGCCTAGTAAACCCACAAAATAGATTTATGGGAGATGTAAAGAAGATAAGTGAATTATTTGGCGCAAACACTATTTTCTAGTTATAGCCTTTCGAACCCAGTCAGTTACGCAGAACACTACTCTCGGCTGTCTGGATTCGGCTCAAGCCGAATTTATTTTAATGAAATTCTGCATGACGGAAGGCGAGAGAAGAGAAAAAGCCTGGCGCGTCGCCTGGGGCGGACGTGTTCGCGCGGGGCGGAGCGACGCGAGGCGAGACGCGGCGGGACGCGACGCCTGCAGCGAGCGTTTTTGCGGGGGCGGGGCGGGCGCGTGGCAGTGCTCGCGGGGGCGGCCGGTGACTCACCCACGCGCTCGCCGTGGCGGCCCCGCCCGCCGCCTGCAGCCCACTTCCGGGAGCCGCTTACTGCCATATGGCGGAACAGCGCGTCACGCTCCTCTTGCCTCTCGGCCCCGCCGGCCCCCCCGTCCCGACCCCGCCCGCCCCGCCACGCCCCACCCCTGTTCAGCCCCGCCCCGTCCCGCCCCCCGTCCGCCCCTGCTCCGCTCTCCCCGACGTACCCTGCCCCCTGTCTCGTAACGCCCCGGCCCTGTAACATCGCCACAACTCTGCTGCCACCCGCCCCTACCCCCCTGCCCCCACCCCCCAGCGGCCGCTGCGCGCGGGTGGCTTCGCGACGCTCTCCTCCTCCTCCTCCTCCTCAGCGCTTGTCGCTTGCGGCTGCGTTGGAGACGAAGCGCTTGGGGCGACAGTAGCTTGGATATTCAAGGTCTTGGCGTTGTACCAACACTGCAACTGATATCGATATGCTTCCCTCAGGCCAGTGGATGATTCTCTTGACAGGTTGTAAAACAGTTGAGCATCGCTGAAGATCGCACCGCTCTGCGAAGTGTAATTCTTCCACAAGAGAGACGAACCGAGTGCTCTTCTCGGAATAAATTTCTCTACACATGATCAGTTACGAGATCCTTGATATCTTAACCATTCCCCTCTCACGTGCTCTAGGTGTGATCGGCTTCTGGTAATTCGGTAATTTAAATTATTTGATAACTCGATAAAATACTTATTGTGTAATAAAATTTTTATTTTTTTCCTTTACCTTCTGCGTATCGGGGTATCGGAAATCCGCTGGTGGCTTTGGGCCTGGGAGACGGAGGCTACTTGACGCACGCGATCGCCATGCATAGCATCTGACCTCTGGGGTGCGGGTTGGTGGGGGATTCATTACCGGCGGCGTTCTTCTCCATTCCTCGGTTAATTAAATTTTCGCCAGGGCGGCACGCGGTGGAGCGGGGCACGGCACGGCGAGGCTGGGTGCGGCGGGGCAGGGCGAGGGCGTTCCGATCTCCTAATGAGAGTCCGAGAGGCAAAAAGTTACTCACGGTCCGCCCCGGGATACGGAACTAACGGGATATACTGGCCTTACGCGTTACAGTTTCTTGCACATAAAATACCTGGCCGGACTATTCGGTTTCTTGTGCATAAAAATGGTCGAGTGAACTTTCTGTTTCTTGAGCGGTTCTGCTGCAAGCTTGTTTTCTATACTTTGCTGGATTATGTTTGTTCTCTGAATAGAAGGTTGGTTTTGAAGATTGTTTTTGGATCAATATATTTTACTTTGCCGTGGTATTAGGGGGGGGGTGTCATTTTTTGATATATGCTTATTTTTCTCCAAAGGTAGGTGAACCATGTAAAGTAATATGGTTCATCAATGTAGCCAATAAATCGGCTTGTTTTATTTGAGATGTATATTGAACGAGTTAATGATAAGGAAGAGCAGTCTCATAGCATTAAATGCTCGCATTGAGCTGCTCCATCACGCCCACTTCGGCTGTGGTGATCCAGGGATTGGATCTGTGACCATCAATGCGGAAGTGATGGCTGTTGGTTAGATCGCATTAATGTATAAAGAAGTCCTAAGCGTGCGACCAAACTGTGGTGCTCCTAAGAAATTGAAATATTGAATATATGTATTTAAACTAAATACTATGAATCTGTGGTGCAATTATAATGGCACATACTTCCTCGTATACGTTAATTTTCTGTTCCCCTGAATCGCGGCGAGATTGACAGTTTCGCCTCATCCTCTTCCCAGCTGGTGTCTTTTGGCGCCGAAAAGCTGAACCAAAGCTTGGTGATGTCCCTGTTGCTCCTCTGGGAACATTTCCAGTGAAGAGAATCTTCTGTCTCTCCGAATATCGCGTAGGTGTATCTCTGCACTGTACCTTTACAGACTTCTTCACTATATCCCTTAGCTCTGACACTGCTTGTACCATTGTTCTCGGTGTAGGGATACAGTTCCTCAATTATACATACAGTTGCTTGACAGTCCAAGAGATCATGCTTTTTCTTTTGTACGATGTACTAGGGGATCCGGCAATGCTTCGCTTTTGCAATGTATTGCACTTGACGTACTAATGGTCACGTGATTGTTAATCACGTTTATGCGTCTCTCTCTCTCTCTCTCTCTCTCTCTCTCTCTCTCTCTCTCTCTTTCTTTCTTTCTGCCTCTCTGTTTCTGTTTGTTTTTCTCTCTGCGTCTGACTTCGTCTGTCTTTCTCTATATATCTCTCGTGGGAGAAATTTCACAATCGCAGGGGCAGAATACGTAGTGAATACTGTCTTAATAATCGTACTTCAGTGTGCGGCGGGCTGCTTAGAGGGCGCTGTGACCTAAAGCGCCTTGATCTGGTCTTTTGAGTCTACATAAAATTATCATCAACGCACGTCTATGCGCTTTAGCATCTGCACATTCACATCGTACTATACCTATATTCTTCCCGGAAGTGTCAGCAATAAGTTGACAAAATTTTATCACAATTGGATAAATGACAGCACATTAAGCACGAACCAAAAACAAACACATATTGCTTTTATATATTATATATTGCTCCGTTATACGTATATATACGGGAAAATAAAATATGAACGGTTTTTCAGAAAATCTTTTTTACGTATTGTTTTAATGTTTTTGATTTTATTGACACGCCCAAACTACTCTCTGCACGAGGGCGTTCAAAATATTTTAAGGTATTGTAATTATCGAAGCATCAGAGATGTTGACTGAACTTGCGTCATATTTGCAAGCGCACTTTATTCTACCATAACAATACAGAAAAAATTGGGACATTTTTGTGAAAATTTTCAAAATTTCTTTGGGCTTGATCAAATTGAAGGGGGCGTGGCATTAATCAAATCAGCCGGGAAATGTCAATTTTATTGAATCCTACTTTCTGCTTAACTGCTTGAGTTGTTCACAGACGGACGGACAAACGTTTTGCTGTCAACCGATTTTCTGTATCAAAGACCCACCAAACGTGGATTCTAACTACATAATGTGTTAGAGATAGTATTCTTATACTCATTACAATTATCCCGTTTTTTGTATCAGGATTCTATAGTACGAAATTTTCTACTGAAAATCGCCGTTTTTCGTTGGAGCATTATATAATCTTCTCTTTATCACGTATTTAGTACTATGTGATAAAGAACAAGCTACATCCAAACCATAACATTTTATATAAAAAATAATATCAATATGTTCAAAATATTTATAAACGAATGTAAAGTTATGATTAAAATGATTAGGGGTATCTAAGCAAGAGCTTAGTTCGTTTGTGCACTAATTCAGTTCAGGCTGTGGGTTTGAATTATTCAACGATGGCTCACACCGCTTTGTCAAGACTTTGAAAGGCAAAGTCTGACCGTCACGTCCACGTATTATTTATTTATTTATAACTTGTAAATAATCATAACTGTTATCATGCTATAAACTCATGCTCGTTGTGTAATTAGGTGTACAATCATGCAAGCGTTTATTTTTCAATGCATCCTCGTGAACAACACTGCTATGTGTTGCCGCCAGTAGCCTCGTCTGTTCCTCGCCTATGGCCCTTGTTTCCGCCATTGTCCTCGTTGCTTATCCCAGAGCCCCCTGCCACCCGTTATCAGCAGCGCCGCTGCCTCGCGTCGACGCGACGGTAAGTGGCTCCCCCTGGACCCATACGTCTCCGCAGCCCTCGTTCGCTGCTGCGGGCTGCCCGGCCGGCGGAGGGTTGTACCCGATGGTCGGCAGCACGCGTTACTTGAGGACGGACAAGATATGCACGTGGCACCATCAAAACATGGATGCGTTTGTCACAGGTGCACGAGTGCTTTGGAAATTGTCGATAAATTCCTGACTCGTGAAGCAAGGAGGGGATTTATCTGAGGATTTCCAAAGCACGAGTGGTATGGAATAGGACAATTCCACGAGTGAAATTATGTCCAGTGGAGTTCCAAAATGAGCCAAATATTGAAAAAACTGACATCTATGTTAAAATTAAATACGTTATGTTATAATACATAACTTATTTGATAAGTAGGTAGTTAGTAGGTAGGCATATTTGAAAATTAACTTATTTGGCCAGTAGGTAGAAGCAGTAAGAAAAATCGAATAGAAAAGCGATAAACTTTTTGAAGTACACCGCCCTGATTGGAGTATTTTGTATGTATAGTTTAACACTACTGGTTTTAATTTCCCGAGTGGTGTTGTCAGCTTAAAACCAGTAAAATGTGTCTGAAAAATGGGGATGTATTAACTCTAAATTACATAAACAATAACTGCATATTTTATTATTTTATTTTGTACTGATACGATCTTGCTTATTGCCTTCGTTTCGAAGCTCGATGCACACTGCGTATCTTACCTGGATCGAGAGGATCGTGATACGAGGGAAATAATAAAAGCAACTGAATGGTGCTACATAATCTCTTATGCAGGGAACTATAAAACAGAATTATGCGAGGGAAATATGAAAAGACAAACTGAGTCAAGTTATCATGTATTTAATTCGAAATTTAGAAAATCTGAATCTTAAACATTAGCTAGAAAATAAAATATTATTTGTACAATGGGCGTTAACTGGTTTTGATTATCTCGGGCGCGAAACGCCCTCGGGCTTTTTGTCGCCGCTCAATAATTAGAACCCTAATAATGCCCTTGGTGCATAAATACGGTTACTATGATGATCTCTGTAATCGCCCGTACTACTTCAGTGTACAGAGGCTCAGTATATACTTTTTTCATTGTAATCTCTTTTGGAATATTTTCTATTGTGGATACTTCTCCAAGAAATTTCGAAACAACTGCTTTTTCATTTTTTTAAACGGAATGTGAGCAGAACTGAGAGCGTTGCCAGTATCATCACCAAAGCCTTGCAGCTCCTCTCGTTTGTTCCCATAACCCTCTGCCAGAACAACGCATTTCTCTCGTGTGTCGCCGTCTCGTTGGGCTGCGTAATTCGGAATTTGTGACAATAACGTTGGAATGTGTGTAAAACATGCGAATCAGAAATCGCATACGTTGGAAAGGACTCTAAATCAATTTTATTAAAAAAATATTCTTCCTGTGGTTTTATTTACATACTATCACATATTTGTTACAAGTTTGACATAAAACATTTTGTTCGACAGTTGATGGAGTCCGCCTGAATCTTTTTCCGTAGCGAATCTCTTCGAAATTTATTCTTCGCTGTCATGCCCCAAAATTCCCAATTGCTACCTCCAACAGTAATGTGTATACTGTATTTTAATGTGATAAACTCAATTGGTGCCGGCCTGGTTAGCTGATGTCGTTAAGGCTGAAGAGCTGTAGTTGTCTTGGCTTGAAGGGTCGCGGGTTCTTGTTTCGCCCCGGACATGAATGATATGTATGTTGTTACTATGTGTTCCACCACCCCAAAGTTAAACGTTACACTGGTCGTTATATGGCCGAGCAGTTGAAAAGTGACCTTAACAAAAGTCAATTAGCGGTTAATTTCATGTTATCTTTAGCCAGATTATTTCTTCTAATTCGCTCCTTTGCTGCATATTTAATCCTCCCTCACAGTGAATGAATAGCAACACAGCTATTGTTATCCCTGAACAGCAGCAGCTTTGTAATACGTTTCTCCCAGTCGATAATGTGCTGCCATTCAAAAACTGTATATCTTAAAATTACTGCCTGTGTCGGACGTCGTTATGTAATATGATTGAAACGAATTTCTTAACTTAACAATCGACAGCAAGTAACGCGAGTAACTTCAATCAATAATGTCAAAATATACACGAGTTATTATTAAATATGCACGGGTTATTGAAATATTTGCAAAAATAGGCTGTACGAAAGTTCTATTCCCCTTTTTTGTAGACACAAAGATGTTTTCTTGCAAAAAATATTTTGGTCGCTCGGAACAAAATATGCAAGTATGAGAAAATACGCAACGTGATTACTCTCAGCTTGGGTCTCTACCTTTTGTATTTCCAATAATAAAAATTGCGTCTAAACGTCTAATCACAAAATTCGTGTCTCCACAGGAAATCATTAGATTTCTGGGAATAGTGCTCGAAAATTAAATAAATACATAAGCAAATGTGAAATATACAAACACACAAATAAATGTGAAAAACTCTTAACTGAAGAAGACATAGGAACTCAGTGAGCATGGTCTGTATTTTTGATCACTGTGAAATTTTGCTTACTGAATCCAGATATGAAAACTTGAGGAACCACATGTTTTGAAATACTGTGGTTGGCGTTATGGTAGAGAAATGATAACACTGACACGAGCTGTATGTACAAGCAGTTTATTTGCAAAATATCACAACTATGATCAGCTCTGGGGTTATCTTCGTTATTATACCTCCGTTACTCCTACTCACCCTGGTCCCCATACCCTGGCTAGTGCAGATTGTCCACCCCGACGCTTTACCGCACCGGCACGCGCGCTCCCAGTGTCACGCACTCGCAGTGCCTCGAGGAGTGCTCCTCCGCCTCTCGGGCGAGCGGAAAATGAAATTCCACTGCGTCGGCATCTGCTGCATGAATACTATTGACGGTCACGTGACCGTCCACAGCCTCCCTACGAGGGCGGCTGCTCGATCCACACGTATCCACGCCCTTGCGTGACGGGGGGGGGGTCACTCTACTCGCCCTCAGCTGGGCAATTTTTGCGCTGCCCCAGACTCTCCCTTCGGTTGCCTGCATTCCTGGTGGCCGCTGGCACCTAAAAAGCATGGCTGTCACCTAATGGCGTTACAACACATTGTCAAAACTGAATAATGAAGTAGTAATTAATTCAATATTATTATTATTATTATTATTATTATTATTATTATTATTATTATTATTAACAAGATGTAATTTTTATATCTCCGGCGGAAGGACCCAATCCAGCAAATATCGAAACAGTGGCGCATCCATAAAGTGTTTCAGTGCGGATCCTCCATAAATATTTTGGAAGTAATATTTTTTTAATTGTTAGCTTGAAATTAAACATAATTCGAGTATATTCATAATGGGAATACTGCTTTTGATATTGTGCGATTTATAAATGGTAATTATTTTGAATAGAGTATTGCTACCAAAAAAGTATTGGCTAAGTGTGTTTGTGTTTGTGTGTGTGTGTGTGTGGGGGGGGGAGGCATGCTCCCCGTGCCGCCCGCCCTCCTGCCTCCGCCATTGCTTCGAAGATAGAGAGGAGATACTTTAAGAAGCGACCTGTTTGGACGTCCATGAAGCAAATGCATATGATGTAGAGCGATGGCATTGCAAGAGATGGTGATGAAAACCATTTACTAATGAGTTAACTAAACAGCGCATTGACGAATTGAGTGCATGGACATAACTCGCAGTTATGTTGTCGGCGGTAGCTGTCAAAGCAGTCTCATATAAAAATCTCTCTATACCTCAACTGCCCCTCATGCTCACCCAACGGCCAACCAGTGCAGAGAGTGCGCCCCCCCCCTTCGTCGGAGCAGATTCACCGTCGTCCTACACCTCTTGCCTCCCCCTCTGTAAACCATAGGCCCCATCCTCAGGAGTCACATCCTGTGCACCGTCCCGGCCATCATCGACCTTCTCACCAACTGCCACGCGCGTAGCCAATCATTACCGCCGGCAACACCACATCGCCACATGCGCCAATCTTCAATCCGACCCCGGCTTCTGATGCAACCGTCACCGCCATTCCTTCTCAGCTATCGCCACAGCCCCAAGGACCCTCGCGTTTGCTGTAACCACCACCGCCACCGCCATCGCCACAACCGTAACGGCTCTCGTAACACAACTCCTTTCTCCGCCATCACTGTAACCATCACATTCACCTGGTCGTCGCCGTGTTTCCCAAGCGCCTCGCCTCGCAAGGCCGCCGGCCGAGCGCCCGCCCGCCCGCGCGCGGAAAGGTGAAGGGCGTGCGAGTTCCGTCTGCCCGGGGTCTGCCGCAGGCCCCCGCCCCTCCACGGCCTCCGCCACCACCTCTGTCTCCGCTTCTTGCTCAGGCTGCCAGCGCTGCGCTGCGCTCTCTTCCCCGCCCCGCCCCTTCCCGCCCACGTCGCTCCTCCCGTTCCACCCTCCACTCCCCCACCGACCCGCTCCACTACACCTCGCTTCGCCTCGCCGACAAGTGACAGACAGTGCGCGGGTGGTTTGCTGTCGGCCTTTTAAAAGATGACGCCGGGAAGAGCTGCTCGTGTCTTGCGAAATCTCCGGAGCGCAGTCTCCTCAATTATTGCTGCAACCTTCCTGCGTCAAATAAACGTTATTTCTGTATCTGTTCGCGGAGACTCGTTTGACCAAAGTAAGAGAGTTTATATGCTAGTTGAAATACACATGGACAACTGCGATTAAGAAGAATGTGAAAGGATTGCTTCTCTTGCTTCTTGAGGAAAGTCCACATACTGATCTTTAAGTGTCATGCAAGTTGGAGTTTCTAACATCTCCCTCCCACATCCCTTTGCGAGAAAGCAACAGGATCTTCACGTATTGTGAGCTCCTGTAGTGTACTTTACGTAAAACCTTAAAATTATCAAACTTTCTATAAAACGGCTCCAAACTATGGCGTCAAATATTTTATGTAATTTAAACTTATATTTGTTTCGCCATTATATTGTTTTTTACAGGCAGGATTAATAATTAGACTTCAGTTCTCAGTCGTACAAACAAAGTAGCGGTTTATTAAAAAAATAATAGAAAAATAGCTTTTAAATAGGGGTCTAACTTTTTAATAGCGACGTTAGGCAAAGTATTCTGGCTGTAATTGAAAACAAATAATATAAAAGTAAAATCAGTCTTGATAAACTAAAAATATTCTTTTTTTAAAATAAGAATGAGTTGTTTTTAACGAAGTTAGTTGGAATGAGACAATACAAAATACAGTAGTAAGAATTCATATTTGAAAACTATCTGTAATTAAGTAAGGAGTTAGTTATAAACATTGCCGACCAATGAAGATGAAATGTACATCTCGGAAAGGAATTCAAGAAGGCCCAATATCATAATTGTTTAAAATCCTGTTGCAAATATTTTATTAACTAAAAGCCTAAAAAATTTTATATTTACTAAAAGCTAACTAAAAGCCAAAAAATAGTTCAGTGATGACCGGATGTTCTCGTTCATGTTCTTCTTCTTCTTCTTCTTCTTCTTCGTCTTCTTTTTCATCTTCCACTTCGTCGTCTTCTTCTTCTTCTTCTTCTTCTTCGTCTCTTCCTCCTCCTCCTCCTCCTCCTCCTCCTCCTTCTTCTTCTTCTTCTCTTCGACATTTCGAAATTGTCTCTCTTCTTCTTCCTTGACTTTAGTATTAATTTTATTTTATCCTTCATCATGTTTTTGTGTTCGTTTTTCTGTCGTCGCTGTTCTTCGGCGTGGGTCGCGCGACGCGTGACACTGCGGCTGATGTCGTACCTGCATAAGATGAGGTGGGCGGGCGAGCGGGAGCGCGCGCGACCCGAAGCGGCGCGGCGTCTGCGCAGGGGGCTGGCCAGCCGGGCGGCCGCCGCGGCGCCGCCGCTTACTCATTTCCTCTTCGCGGATGAGGCGCCCCGCCACGGAAGCGTTTGCGGCGAAAGAGGAAGTGAGGACGCCACACTGGAGTTTCCGATTGGTTCAAAGAAAGCTTTGCCTGTTTGTAGGTGGAAGTGAAATGATGAGGGAGGGGGATGCAGTGCTTAGTGCGGTGTAGGGATGCAAACATCGTATGTAGGATTTCAGAACATCGATGTTTTTGTAGAAACATTGATGTTTTAAACGCCGATATATTACCACCGATGTTTTTTAACATCGAGGGTTTTTTAACTTCGATGTTTTGTGGTCGATCTTTTTTTCTTTTCCGATGTTTTGTTTCTGAATGAAAAATTCCCATTATTACAATACATTAAAAGGTAAAATATAAAAATTAAGTCGTAGTAATACTGTTATTCATGTGTTAGAACTGTGCTGTTTGTACTACCTTCTCCGACCAAACTCTGTCGCCCGAGGTGGCCTCCATGCCCTTGTATTTCTTCTTCATATTCATTCCGCACATTGAGATGTGATCAACAAATACGCTGTGGGTGTAGGGTTTGTCTTCTCCTCGTACTCTTATTCAGCGAATTGATAAATACGAATACTGTCAAATTAAATTTTAATGCACACGAATTTAATGTTAGAGATTAGTACTCCAGTCTGAAAATATCGATGATTTATAATCGATGTATTTTTAACATTGATGTTTTAGTTTTGAACATCGATGTTTGCTAACATGGTTGTTTCATTATCGAAGTCGCATCACTAGGTCGGTCTTCGCAACGTGATAAATTGCTAATGTTGAAAGGTGAATTGTTTAATGTTACTGTGTCCCAGTAGTTTGTCTCAGTCTTTTAGAGTATCTGATTGTGCTGTGTATGTGGTAGAATAAGTGCTTGAAAATACTTGAAAAAACAACCGTTGATCAACAAAATAATGATACAATTCTGTAAGAGAAACCAATTCAGGATAATTCGAAGTTAATAATTTGAAACTTAAAAAAATATTTATTTAACTTTTAAGAATGTTTTAGATAGACTTATTATTTCTGAAGGCATTTTTATACAACCTAGTGGCAGATCACTACAATTAAATATTACAATTAGGAATATTAATACAATGTAATTTTAAATCATTTTAAAACAATAAAAATAACAATAATAATATAAAAACAATAAAGACAATAATAACAATAATAGCATTAACTCTACATTTGATGACTGTTCTGCACGGATATTTTAACTACTAAATACACTGCACTCCACTTCACGTCCCTTCTCTTTCTACTTATCTATAGCAGTACACTTCACAATATGTCACGACATTCCAATTCAACAACTACTTTAAATATAATTATTTATTTAATAAAATAATGCATTTAATAGTAATTAATAACAATACTAATAATAACTATTTTAATAAGCCTAACTCTCTAATACTAATTTAATTGTCAAATGTACTTAATTATATACTTTTAAATTTTTGTACAACTAGAGGAAAGGGTTCCATGGCTGTCGCAGGCAACTTATTCCAGTCAGTTATTGTTTAATTTGTGAAGGAAAATTTTCCATCATCTGTTCTCTGTGGCCTAAACTGAATTTTGTGTGTGTTTTATTTATATATTAATAGTTTATTTAAGTTCAGTAGCGGTAGAAACCGAGTAGCTGTATAGTTATTTTTTGCAGGACTTGAAAGGTTGAATTCAAGGAGGTTTTATCGTTTGCGCATTATCTCTTTCCCACGCGGATACTCGGGCGTCCTGCTTTATCGCAAAGTATCTTATCAAACCAACTTTCTAACGTTTCGCCAGGCGGAAACTGCAGCTTCCCACAGGAAGCGAAGTATGGGTAGTGGGGGAGTTCGATTTCTTAGTTCCCACGTGCAACCTACGCGAGAGCTTGAATTGATCCGATCTCTTCCATGAAATGCGAGCCGAGTTGTTATCCGAGTTGTTATCCTTATAAGAATGACAATAAAGCATTCAGAATAGCCTACATACTAGTATATTCTATGTACATCCATGCTCAAAAATCCGTATGCGTTCACCATGTCCGACTTTGTAACAATCCTTGATACAGATGGAAATTTTTATTAATAGAACGATATCACGTGATAATGTAATATTTCCTTATTGTTAATACTGTTGATCAATTGTATTTCCCTAAATCTGTGGAAACACATTTTGTTTTTGAAATACAATGAAATTTCTGATTCTAATACATATTGTTATTGATATTTATTGTTTCGACTTAATGTTTATTTCTAATCAGGTTGTCAATTAGAGAATACGTTATTTGGAATCATGAAACATGTGTTAATTAATGTAGTACTGCGCATTATGTTACTTTCTTTGAAAATAAAGATATAACTAAGCAGTTTTTGACTATTTTTTGGTCTCATGGAACATCGGTGTGCACGTAATGTCTATCGAAATAGTGTGTTTATATATTGCATAATTCGTGATTTATGAGATTGAGTTTTTTAAAGTGTCTTGCACTCTCGATATTCCCCAATCGATATTTCCTAACTGGAATATTTTTGGGGACGTGTGCATGCGAATCGAGCTACAGAGAATTATTAAGGAAGGTCAGATTAAAATTTAAAAAAACAATGGTATTTTTGAAAATTTAATTTGTTTATTACTCGTATAATAAAAACGTAATAATATATTACTTTCAATTTGTATACTTTGTTTTTAAAGAATTTGGATATTGAACATTTAGTCGATATCTTAAATTATATACCTGCATCTTAATCAATATCTTAAATTATACATCTGTTCATCTTTCAGCAGGTTGTCTCTTGCAGGGGGGAGGCGCCCTTCACGATTGAAGGGGGCGGGCGGGCGTTTGGCTACTCGCGCGCGAAGCGAAGGAAAAGCTGTTGGTCGTTATTGGTAGTTCTCGGACGCACGCGACGCGATGCGCTGCGACTGAAGATGCGACATCGGTGTCGATGTATTCAACACATCGATGTTTTTAACATCGGTGTATTAACACCGATGTTTTTTTAACGTTCATAATTTTTGTTTTCCGATGTTTTGTTTCTCAATGAAAAATTCCCATGATCCCAATACAGTAAAAGTTAATATATGAAATAATAACTGTTAGTAACACTGTTATTCATGTGTTGGAGTCAAAGGAACGCTGTTTGCACTATCTTCATGTTCCAAACTCTCTCGCCCGAGATGACCTCCATGCCCTTGTATTTCCTCTTTCTTCATATTCATTTGCACATTGAGATATGGGCAACATATGCGCTTTGGGCGTAGGGTACGACCCTTCTCGTACCATTATTCGGCGAATTGATAAACACGACACTGTCAAATTAAATTTTAATGCACTCGAATATAATGTTAGAGGTTACTAATCCACTTTAAAAACATCGATGGTTTTTAGTCAATGTATTTTTGACATGGATGTTTTAATTTTGAACATCGTTATTCGCTAACATTAATATTTTGTTATCGATGTCGCATCACTACGGGCGACGTGACGTGACGCGACGCGATGTGGTGCGCGACGCGATGTGCGAGAGGCCCGCTGCGGCGACCCCGCGAAGTAGCGTGTGCGGTCGGCGCCTGCCACGCGCTGGGCCGCGGCCGCTCCTGGAGGGCGGGGTCGCCTAGGCGGCACCAGCAGTAGTACCCCTTGGAATACTTATTAGCGTCATTAGGCCCAATAAACAGCAAAACACAACAGAGGCTGATATTTATTATCGATCGCCTGTCGCTCAATACTATGCGAAATGCTATCTTTCCACGAGAAAATTATATTAACAAGAAATACCAGTTTTTGGAATAAGTACATTTATACACACTCTTTACCTGAACCTGATTTGTTTTTATTGTTTTTAACGAACGGCGGACTGTTAAAGGCTAAACGGACGAAAGGCCTAACGTTAAGAGTGGCTTTCGCTCCTCTGGTGCTGATAAGTCGTTATAACAGGTATTTCGAAAATAATATTGAATACGCTTTGGTTTAAATAGGAATGAATTACTTAACTTTAGAATCGAGTATCTTTTTATTTAAAATTATTAAGAATTTGAATCGAAAATAATGACTATGTGAACATGCCTCACAGTTCCTACGTGAACTAGTTCCTGTGACGTTCAATGCAAAAGCTGAATGCGAACGTTGGATATGATACTTTAAATTTAACGACATTTATCTACACACTGATGTTTTTAAATGGAATATAACCTGTTTATTTCAACATTTAGATAATTTATTTGAAAGATATCGCAGTTTTCAGACTATAGATAGATATAGAATCTAGAAAATGTGCATTAAGTTCGTAAATATATCTAAATGTGCGATAAGTCAGTATGTCGTAGCAGTACGCTGTCTTGCAAGAGTGCTAGAAAGATATTGTCATACCGGTCATCATTTGTTTTACCCAGTAATGTCTACGTTTGCATAGTCAAATATACATTACAACGTTTTATTTTGCGATAATTAAAACGAAATGTTTTTGAGAGTTTTTCGAAATTAATGGTGCTGGGAGAAAAAAAATTAAGTTATCTGTCCCCATTAATCGCAACATGCAAGCAATTAAAAGGATTTTTTAAAACAATTTCTATACTCATAAGCAATCATAAATATCTAATACCTAACTTAATATTCTAATGTGTACAACACACTCTGTTATCTTGAAACCATACAAAATTGCGTAACTCGGCTTAACATTCTTATATTTACAAAATCTTAAAAATTGCAGTACACCATATCAAGAGGATATTGAGTACATGATTTTACTTTCTACCAAATGATATTGGTGCAACATTGCTAGTCTTGTCACCAATTCTCCTTCCTTCGACATCCTTAATTTCGAAATTTCACATAAGTACGGTGACTTTTTAAATTACAGTACATGCCAGTCAGTTTTCAAGTTATTCATTATGGAAATATTCGGCGGAAAGTTTATTGGAACCTTATAACATGCATTCATGACCTTCAGAAGTATGTTGAACTAGGAAATCAATGAATATTAAATGACTTACATGAATATGTGCATGCAAATATATTTGTTATAATTACAGTGCGGATATTAGAGTCGAGCCATTTCAAAACAGGACAGAAACAAGGTTATTTAGGAAATCATATTTATAATGAAAATTGCCACAAGGCAGTGGACTGGAAAGTGCATAAATTCAGAGGTCAATGTGTTCTCAAATTGAAGAGGAAAGTATATGCAATTCTTGAAATTATCAATGTATCATTAAATGGGATACAAGAATTTATGTATATTATTATGTTCTACTGTAATAACGAATTGCTTCTTAATTTGTGAATTTATCTAGCCACATTTTTATTTAACAAATCTCAAAAAACGATAATTATTTATGAACAGTGTATTGAGTTTTGTGTGCTTATCGACGTATCTATTTTACGGCCATCTGCTGCTCCTAATCCCTCCCGGACTTAATTGAACAGCTCTTGAATGATTCCCGATAAAAGTTGAACTAGGTATGCTCACGATAAAAAGTGACCTCATTTGCTGGACACGCCCTTTGTGAGCTCACGATCGCAAACAGGACTCGATGCTTTGATGTGCGATCGTTTGTGATTCCCAGCAAAGAGCAAGCTCCACTCTTTGGATGCTGTCGGGTGCTGTTGGGTGCTTTTTGGATTGTGTCGATGCTGTTCTAACCGCAGCCCCGTTTCATTTTGATAACTAATAATATCCGTATAGGTGAAAGTATTATGCAACTTTTCATTAATATATTTGGAGTTTTTAAATGAGTAGTGTGCTTTTGGAATGAGTATTTTACAAGCTTGTAATGTTTAAGTGTATATGTGTATTCCATAAAATTTGTGTTTTTCCGATTAAAATTCATCAAATGACATACTGTTTTAATTGCTCTTTTTGGTAACTCTACAAAAACCATGATGTTGCGTATTTACTACTTCGTACGGCAGGCGTGGCAAAAACAGACAAATCGGCACATCGGTTCTCATCATCGATAATCGCCTTCTTTGTGATGAACGATATTTTAGAATCAAACAAACGGCATTTAAAAATAATAGAGCACTGAACTTCCTGCTGACCAGTTACTTTCACAAATAAGCAGATAAAATGTTCTTCAGGCTTATGTCGACCAAATGGGTAGCCTGAATGTCGAATCAACACAGTTCTTTCGACCAGGATCATCAATTTTTATTCATCAACTGTTTTACTGAACGTCGGTACTCCAACTTTAACGGATTTTAGTATCCGACTAAATATATCTATTTAGCGAATATAAACTGAAATAATACACAACGCAAAACAAATAAATGTTCTGAAAAATTCGCAATGGTAACAGACCATTAGTTCAGCATTATCAAGAAAGTTCGCCAACAAAATTCGGAAATTCCCCTCCTCTGTAGCAGCCATGGAACCAACTTTAGATGCAAGTGAAAATCTTTCGAAGAGCTATCGAAGAGATTTAAAATAAATATATTATTATGACCAATACAATTTTAAATTATTAAATGTTAACCACAGCAAAACAATATTACCAATATGTGACTGGAGGTCGTAATGGGGGCTGGGGAGGTGCGGGTGTTTAAATGCCTTCACCCAATGAAGCCGTTGTCAAAAACGAGCGGATGGCGCGCGCGCTATCACCACTTACGTCCCTTTCACCGCGCTGAGTTTTGAAGCGGGGGCGGGGGGGGGCGATGATGCTTTCGGAAGTGGCGTGAGGTGGGAGGAGGGAAGGGACTTACTTCCGGAGCGGGGGTCACCCCTTGCCTGGCCACGTGCGCAGGAAGTTTGGTGTAAATGGCCACGCGCGGCCCGCGGGGGCGGGCGGGGAGAGGGCGCGGAGGACGGGACGGGGCGGGGCGGGGCGCAGGCGGCAGCTGCCTCGGGGGAGGACGCGCGCGGCGGCAGAGCCCAAAGCAAATCGGCGGGGAATTGCCATCCGGGTGGTCTGTTTCGTAATACAGAGTGCTTTTTTATGAACATTGGTACAAAACCCAATGGGAGAGAAGAGGGGAGTCGGCGAGTAACACGTGGAAATGATTCGCATTCATTGTACAAATTGGATAATTTGTCATGGTGTTGTTGTACTCAATATTCGTTTTGCCTAACTCTAGAATGCTTGCATGAAACCAATATATTGATGTATCTAGAATATAAAAAAAGTACTCTTAAAATTACATTTTAAGAAGTAATATTTTCATACTTAATTAGTTAAAATTGATCTATTACGAGTTTAATTAAAAGCGCAAAGAAATTTTTAAAAAAGTTGACTCTTTGAAATTCGGGATATATGGCCTGACCAAAGTGCTGATGACGTAATTCACACTCATACATATTCTCATCTGCTTTTTGAATGGTTTGTATCAATTTCTTTAATACTCTCTTTAGTGACGACCAGCGTAAATCAGACCAATCAGACTAATGTAAATCACTTGCGAAGACTATTGTTAACCTCTAACTGAACGCACTGAAATGATGCATTGAGGCATTAACAGTTTACGGCCGCCAGTTCTTTTGATTGGCAATGCTCAGTTGTTTTAGAACTTGTTAAGAAATCGTCTACTGGACTGCACAGTCGTATCTACCGCTGGTCTACACATTCTGCAGCATTCGTCGAATCTGTAGTAGAGAACATCTGCTTGCTCTATGCTAATCGTGAATGTTTCGATGATCGCCATACCCACAGAGTGTCGGTTTTTTTGGTTGCACATGAGAGAAAGCGAATAACCGATATTCGACGGCTTTTCAATACCTTCAGCCTAGAAAGTGAACCGTAGCACAAAATAAAGTTCATAAACCTGAAATTTATAAACTTGAACGTCAGGCATTGCGCGACTTTATCACGATGACGATCAACGCGTTCTGTTTCGTAATGAATGCTCCGAAGTTCATTGAAATTAAACTTAGGAAGGTATGTGTTTACTTTCCTTGACTTTAATGTCACTAAGAATACATTTACTTGTCATGTAGAATCAGATAGAACATTTTGGCTCATTTGTGGCCCGTATCTATTGATTTATATGTTTTCCCTAGTCTTCTGGCGGTTTGAAAGGTGTTCTCCTAATTTTCGTTCACGTGTCACACCTGTGATTACATCACTGGTATTTGTTTGATCCTGATTGTGTTTGGTTATATTTTTAAAGCTCAGAAGGGAAACAAGTTATTCCAGAGCGAAAATCGGAGTCCAAACATTTACGTCCCCGGGAGGCAGGCGCCGCCGGGCAGAAAGGTGTGCGTGGGCGGGGGCGGGGGCGGCAGAGGAGCGATGGCGCCGTCTGCGGCCGGAAGTCGCAAACAGACCGCGCGCCCGCGCTCGCTCGCATGCGGGTTGCGTGCTTCCAACGGCGGGCTTGTGCGTCACTTCCGGCCCGCGGCCTCCTTCCGGAAGCCGGTGCCAAATACACGCCGCGCCGACAGAGGCCGGCGACGTTCCGTTTATTTTGGTAACAATATTTCACGCCCCGCGCCGTCCCGCGCCGCCCCGCGCCGCCCCGCGCCGCCCCGCGCCGCGCCGCGCTCGAGCTGTCTCTCTTCCCCCGCCGCGTCGACGTCGTCGTGCGAGTGTAGACGGCCGACGCGCGCGGCGGGAGCAACGGAACTCCTTCGATTGCAGGGTGTGAATTGACACGGGGATGGAGAATGTCGGGGAATTTGCCTCCTCCCCCCCCCCCCCCCTTGAGTTTAATGACTCGTTCTGGAATGGTTTTAATTTCTCCTCGTCAAGGACGCGGACAATCGACATGAGGCGTCTCTTTTACGATTTCCACGCTGTTAAATATTCAAATCAAGATAATTGGACAAGGAAATATCCGAGAGACTAATCCTGGCATTCATTCAGGCCTTGCTCATCCCTTCTTTGATTCGTCGCACCCTGAAGTATTGAATGTTCCCCTCTGCAGAAAATCGCCAATTCACTCCCCGTTCGATGTGTCACGGCACTTGGGCTTGCATCCCAGTGGGATAAAATTAAACACTTTGAGGCAATCCACCTCCGATCGGAGCAGCGGGTCCCAGACTCTGAGAGGATCCGGCGATGGGACGGGGCACAGAAAATTTCGATTTTCGCGAACTAAATAATATACATTTTAATTATTCTGTGAAAAGAATAAAAACCATTTTTGATGTATGAGTTTTGCAATAAACATTCCCAGTGGCCTGGGGAGGGAGGGGGGCAGCGTCAGGGCCCTAAACGTTATTTGTCCTTATCCATAAATACTTAAAGTTTTCATTAATTTTGTATACTCACGAAAGGCATTCATTATTTCAATTGAATGCATTTTACATATACGTTAATGAAATTAATAACTTAACTTTAATTGTAAATTTTCAACAACTTTAATTTCTGCATAAATAAAAAATTATTCATACCTCAAGTTAGATGGATACTTCGACACATATGGCTCCCACTGAAAAATTCTGGTTGTATGACTTGACATTCGTTATAATTAAAAAAAAAACTGAAATTTTGTGTTGTTGATATACAAAATAAAAGACATCTCCATAATGTCCATAACTCAACGAATTCTCCAGCCCTATATCAGAAAAGATTATCAAAATATAAAATATTGGGCCAATTTTTCAGATTATGAGAAGGAAATAGTATAAGATATTTTCTCGATGTAAGTTTCCAAATTAATTTTTAGACAATCGATTTTCTAAATTTCACGTTATTTCATTCGTACAATTTTTTCATTCGTTATTTCGTTCATTTGTACGAATAAAATAAAGCAAAAATTGAGAAAATTGATTGTCTAAAAATTAATTTGAGAACTTAAATAAAGAAAAGTAACACAAACATTAAGAAATATATAAGATATTTTGTCTTTATTTTCAAAACACAGTTCTGTGATCTCCATATTCTACCTTCAATATACCAAATTCTTCATATTCTTTGAAGAGCAGGCCCATTCCATAATGCTCTTCGAATTGTAAAGGCGTGTTGGTGGCAAGGAAGTCCCGAGTGTGGGCGAAGAGGACGCCGCCTGGCGGAGAAGGCAGGCGAACGGGAGGAAATGCCGTCAGCAGAAGGAGCTGATCGATTTCCGATTGGACTTTGGCCGTGTAATATGTACATTGCCGTGAAGCGGATTTACGTTGCTATCTCGAAGCGATATGATCAGGACACGTACTTTCTAGAACTAAAGTACAGCGCTTTTCTTGTTACATTTGAATAGGTAGGGTTTTTTATGTATTTACTTGGTTAGTTTTCATTTATGCAGTGGTAATGATCATAATGAAAACACGAATAAAGCCTAGTTTAAACCTCTCGACCGAGGATACTTTTGCAAAACTCTTGTTTTGTTTAATAATATCCATTGATGAGAGTCAAGATCACTTATTTGTCAGCCATCCTCGCTGGCTTGTTATGCCATGCGGTGCCACCAAGGCGGTGTGATGTGGCGTGATGTTCCTCGCTACGCCGCGCTTACACTTTCAAAGAGAAAGAGCATAGCAATTACTCTAACATTGACATTACAAATAATTATTTAGAGCGGGCTTCTTGGGATCTAAGTGTACGCGCAAAGGCTATACGACTATTCATAAGCGCAAATAATTAAAGATCTTTCGTGCAATTCTTTGACAAAAGTTCTATTCTCAAAAGACGGAAAGTGCAAGGTCGTTGAAATACCTGAAGAAATTTAATTAACAGTAATACAAGAGACCTTTGTCCATCGGTAATTTGATGTCTGCCGGGCAGGAACTGTCGACGGACTTTTTAGTGCAAAGGACATGGATCATACTACATTCGTGTGGGAGGTACGTGATCTCCCTTCTCTGACATCGTCTGTCCAGCGAATCTTTTCTGCCTGGGTCTGTCTGTTCGGGTATCCCTGCTCGCTACATATCAGCGCCTGAAGGGTGTACACGTGCTGCCGAAGCCGCCTTCCACGTGACTCCGTGTGTGAAAAATTCTAAGAGCCCGGTACTAAGTGGACGAATTCCTGCCAGATGTGTAATGACGCAGCTTCCTGTACGCTATGTACAAGCGAAGTACAAGCTTTCAATTTTATTATTTTACAAACATTTACAGTCACTACATTTGCATATGGTAATATTCAAATTACCCTTGGTAATTTTGTAATAATACCTTAATTACACTAAGGTAATGAAATAACCGTTTTGATAAAAATGAAGTTATTTTTACTTTTTGTGATATTTCATTATGGGTCCATTCCTTTTTTAAAAAAAATCTTTCGTATGGCCATAAGGTATAATTCTTTTTTTATTTTCGTGGCTACATGTTTATATTTTCATGGAGAAAAATTTATTCCGAAAAGAGATTTGCAGTTGATACTCATGTAATGTTCGAAAAATAAAAGAAATACGATGACCCTTAAAATTGAAAAAACAGCAAGACATTGGCTCTTTATGATGTGCCACATCAGTCTGCAAAAGTAAATTTTATGAGGTAGCTACGCAAATGATTAAGGTAGTCGATACGTATTGCCTTTTCGATATTTGCGATTCCTGTAGTTCCATGTACAGCCAGAATACCACACCGCAGGTGACATCATTTTATTACGAAGCAAGTTAACTCTTTTACATAATTCTGAACCGGAGTCCTTGGTGTCTCAGGTATCTCGTTGCGAAAGCTTCCGAGCCACCGGCGACAAGACAGCCGGCGCGCGGGTGGAGGCTGACGTCCGCCTGGAACTCGATCCGGCAAGGTTCCACAGATGCGGTCTTTGCATTGCAATGCCTGCGCCAATGCTATGTGATTACCGTCATTGGGGCCGTGGCCATTGCTGTCCCGGTCCGTCATTGTCGCCGTCCTGTTGCCGTTGTCGTCACCGTCGCAGTCGCGTTTCCCTTTGCCATTGCTCGTCATCGTCATTGTCATCGTTATCGTTAATATCACCGTCGTCTCCGAATGTCTCCCCCACCCTCATTCTCAGCATTACTCTTATCCTCACCGACGTCCTTATCCTCATCACCATCCACTCCCTCACCCCCAACTCATCCTCTCCATCATACTCATCCCTACCCTCATGATAATTGTCGTCCTCAGCCTCGTCATCCTCATTCTCTCCCCCACCCCCACCCGCCTCCCTCTCTCTCAACATCTCGTCCTTTCTCTCCCTCTCCCTCACTCTCACCGTTGCCATTCCCTTTGCAATTATTGTCGCCTGTGCCATTGTTCCTGTTGCCGATTCCACTGCGGTGGCCAATGTCGTAGCCGTCGCCGCTGTTGCCGTTGGGATTCCCTGCGCTCTCGATGCCTTCGCCGTCCCCGACTACCCGTTTCCATCGCCGTTGCCGCCACCGTCATAGTCGACGTCACGGTGGTTGTCGACGCGGATTTGACAGTTGTTGTTGTGGCCTTCCTGCGTGCACGCGCGTCGTCCTCCGCGCCACCGTGATCGTAATTGTGATTCCGGTCATATTCGTCGTGGTAATGTCATGTCGCGTAATATCTTACCGTGTCGTGTTATATCGGAACTTGTAAGGGGGCGTGTTGAGATAATCAGTGTTGTAACCTGAGACTCCACTGTACAATTCTTTTCGTTCTGTAAGAAGGAATAAGGGAGAAAGTTGACGACCGCGTGCAGCTTAATACTTCGCATGTCCTGGTAGCAGTACTAACATTGTCTACACACTCTTGCCTCGCTAAAGCGTTACTTGTTTCTTGTGAATATTAAAATTCTTTTGAGACTCGGCAGACTGCCTGGCCCTCCTTGTTGACGCCGTGCCACAGTTCTGTGTACTCGACTTTGCGCTGTGCGTCGGTTTACAGTTTTCCGGCGTTGTCGGATTTTGCTTTGAACCGGAATATTAGTGTGTGATCAAAGCTCTCTGCGATTAGCAACTTCCTAACCAGATTGCTGTGGATTGAGCTCGAAGAAGAAAAATATAACTGCATTGAAATATTTTTAATATATCTCGGCGACGATGTTGTTAGTTTACACATCTTGCAAGTGATGGGGCCTAAGCTACTTCAATCAGGACTACTGTATGAATTGTTAAACTCTTTTATTTCATCACCAAGCATCACATATCGACTGGGAGTTACCACACACAGTTTGTTAAAAGAATCCGTCTACTTGCAACGACAGTTCGTTGTGGATAAAGATTTACAACGATTGACATGGAGTTCATGGTATTAAATGTGACATTTTTATGTTCCTGTTAATAAGATATTACATATATCTATAATGTGTAGAAGCGCTGTTAATGACACCTGTACGTGAATATTTTTGAAAAAAATGATTGTTCTATTCTTATATTAAAAAATTCTGAAATCTGTTCGGGACCGAATTATGCATGTTTTCTGTGTGTAACATTTCGCGAAGTTTATAAAAAGCCATTTTAAAACTTTTGGTTCAAGCGTCCACCCACCTTTTAAATGTCAAATTTTGTTTAGTATTTTTCTTGTTCTACTGAAGAGATTTCGATGGAATTAATTTTGTTGCAAACGTTGATAGTCACGCTTGAGTCTGGCTCCTGAAGCATGTTGCGATGCTTTCGTTCCGTTTGCATTTTATTATTCAACTGTTGATGATTGATCAGGGGTTTTGCATAGTTACTGACGAACTTTAAAGTGAATTTCCCGCAAGTTACATGTTATCACATAGATCTTTTATGGAAAAACAAATTATGTAAGATAGAAAGCTGTTGTTGTAAGATTTTGTTCAGGTCTCTATTTACAATAGTTCAAATTACAATAAATGAGTTACATTCAAAACAATCCGAAATATGTCTTAATTTTTTAATGTTCAATTTTTAACCGAGTATTTTAAAAATCATTTCACAAAAAATAACTGTAACTAAATTATTTTATAGTAGTCTAATATTTAGATAATTATGTGATCTAAAAAACTGCCAAATATTATTTCTTTAATTGGTGTAGTTTCAGAGAGCATACACTACGTTTGTTAAAGAGAAAAATAAAAAAACAAAGTGCCATAATAAATTAAAATTTTAATAACAAAAAATACAGTAACGATATTAAAGTGGAAGTGGTATTAATTTATCACACAAACTCATTTACAGTGTGACATAATTTTCATTTACATCGGTATCAATGTTTCCTTGAAATAGAGGTTTGAAAATGCTTAATATTCACCATTATTTCTATTGCGTTCACATACATGTGCCACTAAAGGGTAAAGATGTAGAAGACTATCGAGATTACAACAGAGAACAGTTACAGCATATTCGTTGTTTTACCAAAACAACGCCCTCGTTCTTGACGTACCAGTATCTTCGCGCTCTATAAATTGCCACTGATTTTTTTACACAGTATGCAACTGATGGAACGTAAGTTCCTTTCCATTAGGGCTACTGCATTGAGCATTCATATTTATTTATGCACTAAGGGGAATTTTAAAGGTTATAATGATCAAGCGGCGCCTCAGGCCACAGATTCACGACTAAGCTTTTTATAAATAGGGGACAAAATGGATGTTAAACTCGTAACTCGGAAAGGAGATATTTAGAAAAAAATAAGAGGTTAATGCTTCAAAGAGACACTCGGTTAGTCCAATTTGCAGATTTCAGCCGCAAAAAGGAGCGGCTTTTCCTCAGGCTCACAGGCTGCCTCGCTCCGCTTCGCCCTCTCTTCTCCTGCCCTCCTCCCGTTCCCAGCGGCGCCTCCGGGCGTGCGTGAATGCCTTGGACAGCTGCTCACCCAGCAGCACTCTCTCTTCTGGGCATCACAACGGGAGAGATGGCTCAGGGCATCAACTGATGTCACTGCAGTCCCTCTGACCGGGAGGTCCTAGGGTCGAGTCGGCGAGTGGCAGGATTTTCGATACTAGATTGTTAGTAAGGTTGAATTCACCGCTGTCTGGCGGAGAATTCTAGAAGTGTGTTTCGTTTTTTCTCCTGTCAATACCTGGAAAATGTCGGAGCAGTACCCTAACAAATGGGCCACAGACCGCGCGCGATATTTCCTTCCTCTTCCTTGTACTATTCTCTCCCCTTATACACTGCCACTAACACGGATGACACAAGCACACATGGGATACGCGTCGGAAGTTTAGAGCTTGTCCCGGCTGGGGCAGAGCCCCGCTGGTGGGAGATACCTGGTTTGGGAAAACCGACGGTAGGGCGGCGCCCGATTTCGCCATACAGCGATCACCGCCACCTCCGAGCAAAAACAATTACTACACTTACGGGACCAATGACCCTGGTAGTTGACGTGCCCGGAATCACTATGACAATCAATCAATCTTCCGGGCGTCTCCGCGTCGTTTCTTGCCCTGTACCACCCCGGGCCTCTACGCAGCCGGCTCCACCATTTCCCCTCCCCATCCTCCATTTCCCCTTCAATTCATCCCATCCCATCCCGCCCCAATCCACTACACCAATCCTTTCCACCCCATACCGCCCCGCTCTTCCCTGTCCTTGTCGTCATGCCCCCCCCCCTCACCGGCACCTAGCCACTCCTCCCAACCGCGCCTGCTACTGCCCCTTGCTCTCTCGCGCTAATTTAACCGTAGAGCAGCGTGCTGTTGCCCGTCTGCTGCGGTGGCAGGCGCGCGCGCCGCTAAGGTAATGTGTTGTGGGAATTCTCTCCGCCCTTGCGGTTCCCGCGTCCGCCGGACATTTCCCGGAAACGTCACACCACGGCCAGCCCTGGTCTCTTCTACTAAACTCACACAGCAGCCTCACGTGCATTATGAAAGCGACGGGGAAAGTTACCGCGAAATGGTTCATGAAAGCATATTATATCATAGCTGTATGTGTTAATGTTGAGATGCCTTTTCTAATTTATTATAGTTATGATTCATATTTTACATATACTATTTGAAAATCATTTGTTTGTTCGTATTTTTTTCGCGGCCGTACCGTTCAACCTATTGTGATAAAACTGTGACAACTTATAGCTCGTACTTACGGGAATAATATGGTACAATAGGAACAGTATCATAGGAAGGCATAGTATAATAGGAATGTGCGTATGCCTGTCGCTCATAGACGCGCGGTGATGATTTGATGCGTTTATGTGTACTCCAGCGGGCCTGAACGGAAGCTCTACGCAACCCGCCGCACCCTCCAGTATTAAGCGTGGCTTCAGTGATATTCTTCTGCCCCTGCGATTGCGATTTGTCGACTGGAATTATTATTTGAACGTTGCCTTGGAAAAGAAAATCAAATGTCTCGAAGACAGTGTCATAGCGAATGCATACCCAAACTTGAGGGAAAACATTTTAACTAAAGGATACTATACAATCATATACACACGAGGACATAGTGCGAGAAAGCATTTTATCTATTAAAATGTTTGCAGAGCTTAGCCTAAAACGTGATCACATATGACCTCCCGCGGGGGAAATGTAATAAATTGCAAAGGCGAAGCATTGCCGGGTGCATTAGTAATTTAGAAAATTATTGTATTCATATTATATTTATTATACTTGTTTTTGAATATATTTCTCGTTCACGTTGTAGCGATTTTTTAATACTTGTATATTCTCTATTTACAACATTGTCGTGTCCATATGGATAAAGAATTATTGTTTCAAATTTCGTATTAACAATAAACGTATGGAAAATAGAAGCGGGCTCGTATGCTGAACATGGAGTAAAGAAGGTATCTTTTTAATTTATAATAGAAATATTCGCCTCATATCATAAAAATATTTTTAATTAGTTTATTATAAAAAAATCTGTAAAGAAAACAGGTCATTATGATGTGGAAAGTGACAATTGATATTGAATGCATAAATTGGAAGTTTAAATTGCAGTTTTAGTTTCGAAAGTATTTCTCAGATTAGTGGAAATGAAAATGGACTTTACTTTTTTAACACTTAGCTTCGAGTTCCTGGTGAGATGGAGACGTAAATTTGAGACGGCGCTCGTTCCTTTCCAACTTGTGCTCAAGGTTATTGGCTCGTTACGATCTTCACCTACGGATATCAGGCCAGCTTTCGGCTCTTCTTTTCGCTGGAGTTGGCCTCTGTCGATGTCGGCATCCGGCCCGGCACTTGGCGCGCGTCCCAGAACTTCTATTGTCCCCGGCCTTCTTCCCCTTTCTCGCTCTCACACCCTGCCACGCGCGAAGCCCGGGTGGCTCCCTCCTATTGGGTTGGGAACCCGCCTCCTGCCCGCGCCATTCTCCGCCTTCCTTATGCATTTGCTTCCTTCGACATCTGTGCAACTTCCTCTGTCACCTATAACCTTGTCCTTCTATCGTGTGTTCTCGTTCGTTCTCCATTTACTCGCTTCAGGCTCTCAACGTTCCCTGCCCTAGGCCATGGCTATCATGCATGAAGTTTTGCTTTGACAGCCGCAAACTGTCTTCACCCCATTCTCCCCAAACTTACCACACAATATTTCGTAGACTCCATCTGCCATTCTCTTTCATTGCGTACTTGCTTCTCTGCACCTTCATTAAACTTCCGCCGCACTTTATTTGCAGTGCTTAAGGTTCTTGGCCGTTGCCTCTCCTCTCAGAGCTGCTCTTCGCGGACTCTTTGGCTCCCGGCGCAGTGTGCCCCGCCGCCGGCGCGTGGACGGGCGGTCGTGCTTTTCCGCGGACGCTACCTTTCCCCCTCCCCCGCTCTCCTCCATGCGCCGCCCTGCGCCTCGGCGCCGCCGTATTTCATGGCGCGCGCAGAAATTAGTGGCGGCGGCGCCCTCTTGCCGCCCCTCCCCTTCTCTCCCACACTACCCCTCCCCCGCGACCACTCCACGTCGTTTCGCTTCCCCAACCCAGTGTCCCTTTCCACCTTCCCCAATTCTGTCCCCCCTCCACACCCGACCTCCTTTCCTCGCCCACGGCGCCACTTCAGGCCCCGCCCTTCTCAGCGCCCGCTCCTCTCACCGCCGCCATCACAGACCCCCCTCTTGCGCCCCCCCCCGGGACCCCCCGCTCTTCAGCTCCGGCCGTCTTTCATCCATGCCCCCTCATCCCCGCCCCTCAAACCGCTCTTTCTCCGCACCCGCCCGTCTCAGCCTCGTCCCCTCGTTCAGCCCACTCCCTCTCAAGCCCCGCCCTCTCTTGGTTGCCCCTTCTCATCGCCCCACCATATTCACCGCCCCCTGCATCACCGCCCTCTCACCTTGCACCTCTCTCGACCCCGCTCTCTCTCGGCCCCGCTCCTCTTCTCCCCGCCCTTCGCCGCCCCGCCCCTTTCCAACGCAACCCGCTGCGCTCCGCCCCCCTCTGACCCGCCTTCACCTCTCCGGCCCAGCCTTACTTGACACCATCAGAGTACCAAGGCTCACTCCGCCCATTTCCGCTTCGGCACTCCCTAACCCGTTCTATCCCGTCCCATGCCATCAAACCCACTCTAGTTCCCTGCACGCCCTGTTCCTTCCCGTTTCGGTCCGCCATGCCCTCCCCCTGCGGCGGCCGGTCGGAATGCGGAGCTCCTAATTGAAACATCGGCCGCGCGCGCGACGCCCGAGGCGGCGCCGCTGCGCACTCGCCGCCAGCCACCCACTCTGCCAGCCAGCTCGCCCGGTGACGTTAAATATAAATCAAGACTTTCCTCTTTGTGTGGAGTTGTGAGTGCGTTATCGATCCAGGGTGGCATGTTAAGCATCTACGTACAGAAAAGCAAATGCTGACTTTCAAAAGTAGAATGAATATTCCCTGCTAATACCATTTCATCAGTCTAGTCATACTCTTATTAATTCTTCAAAGAGTGCTGTGCTCTAAAAGCGAGAAAGATAATTTAGTTCGCATACTTCCTGAATCCTTTTTACATTATGTTAGATATTGCGATTTTTGAACAATTCCCTTTCTGCCTTTGGATAACAGCTTAAAAAATGTTAACTTAATAGTGTGGCAAACAGCTTTAAACCGAAGTAAATTAGTAGTCTAAGCAAACAGTGTCATTTTTGTCAACATATTGAAAAGTCTTTAGCATTGAGAAAAAATATTAATTCATTATTATATTATTCATTATTTATGTCAATATTAGGGATGCCGAAGAGAATACTATTTGATTTGAGGTAGAACTCATTTAATAGTAATTTTTAGCGAGTATAATTCAAAATAGGTTCTAGCTCTAGCTTCTTGAAATGTAGTGCATTCGCTTAAGTATGTACACCTCATGAAAAAATTAAATAAATAAATAAATAAATAAATAAATAAATAAATAAATAAATAAATAAATAAATAAATAAATCCCCTCCTCCACAAGTCTACTTATAGAAAAATATCGGTGTTTGGTTGTCGTTGATCTGCTATTTGTCGGACACTGTCACTGCAGTTCCTCTGGCCGGGATGTCCGTAGGTTCGATTCCCGACGGTGACAGGATTTTCGATACTGGCTTGTTAGCTACGTCGAATTCAGTCGCTCGCTGGAGGAGAAATTTTGCGGCCGGCTGCTCCCATCAGTAGTTTTCCGTGGTTTCTCCGATTAACACTAAGCGAATGCCGGAGAAGTTCCCTAACAAAAGGGCCACGATCTCACCTATCTCATCTTTGACCTATCCTTACCCCTTACACTAACATGCAGTACAGTACCATGCGTGCCGGGAGACCTGTCAGGAGATAAGAGCTTGTACCGGCTGGGGCGGTGCCTCGCTGGTGGGAGATATTTGGTTGGGAAAAATCCCGCTAGCCGACGGAAGGTCGGCACCGGATCTCGCCAAACAGCGGTGGAGAGATCACCGCCACCTCTCGGGCAAAAAACGTGTACTTCACTTACGGGACTTATGATCCTGGTAGTTGACGAGCCCGGAATCACTATACAATCAATCGGAAACTGTTTAGGAAACGCCACGCCTGTCGCGAGACTTGGCCGCTCGCGCTCCTCCCCTCCCCTTCCCTCCGCCGAATAGAGCTCCCAGCGAGCGGAAGTAATAAGGAAACGCGTCGGCCGTGCTCTTCGGGGCAGGATTGCGCGCGCCGGCGCGCCGGGAGTACTTTTTGCGTCGGCCGTAAAATGGTAATTGTGCTCGCGGACGCACTTGGGTTGCCCCCGCCCTCTCCTCTCTTCTTCTCTTCTCTGCGCGCTTCCACGTCCAACAATCGCTTGCTTGCGCTCTCGTCCAAGTTTACGTAAAATTGAATACAGATAACTTTGGAAGATTGCAGTGTATTTCAAAATGATTCAAGAAAATAATGCGTTAGTAATTGTACGTCAAATACGGGATTAGCAATTTTGATCGATAATATTTAGACAGATTCTCTACAGCATTAAGTGATGAATATCGTTTTTTTAGGAATAATAAAATTGATGTGCATAAAGTTTTAATATAGTATTTATAAAGAATATATTTATTTTAGATGAAATTGTTGTATTTCATAACCATTAATTGTAATAAAATATCATGTAATTCGTAACAATTATTATTATTGCATCTAATTGTGAAAAATAACGACCGCAGGGTAATCGCGGGAAATAATGATTACAGTAAATTGATTGGAATTTTTAGTAGTAAAATTTAGTTCAAATTTACGAATGTGTTTATTGATACAATTATACTACATTGTATCTGCTGTCCATGACTTGATTTTCAAGCCTTTTTTTCTGGCTTGACCGTAAATCTTTCTTTCTTTCTTTTTCTTTCTTTCTTTCTTTCTTTCTTTCTCCTTTTTTCTTTCTCTTTTTCTCTATTTTTCTTTCTTTCTTTTTTCTTTCTTTTTTTCTTTCTATCTTTCTTTCTTACTTTCTTACTTAAGGAATACGAAAGTTTTGGAATGTTTAATAAATCTTTGCAGATATCTCTCATACATGGGTCATTGCTAATACGAAAAAGAAGAGAAAAACTGTTTTCTAATTGTAGACTTTGAATTAATATATTCCCGTTCATTACAATGCCTACGTCTTTTACGAAGAAATACCGATCAAATATTGTAACAACAACTTTAACATTATGTATCTGAAATTAATTTTTCTGAATCTAATTCATTTTCCTTGAAACCTAATGATGTTTTGAGATCTGGCGTGACAACCACTGAAACAGATCGAACGAGCTACTATTACACCCGCTATTCAGTTTTTTCAATGTCTATATTTTCCTCTGAACATTTTTGTTACTTCCCAGTGGCGTACGCAGCTCGATGTGGTTATTATGTCTGATGCAACGTGGCAGACGATGAGATCGTTAAATTGCACATAATGAAAATGTAACGCCGTGCACTGCGGTTACGTTATTAGCGTGATGTAAATATGATGTTTGCAAATATTCCATGCATCACTTACTTCCTCAAATTGAAGGCCATACGATGTGCCTTTTTATTGGATTCAAATGAATGGTCGGTTAGTTTCCCGATAACACGACCTATGCTCTGTTGCATATTGTGAAAAGTGTTAATTCATAGTTAATGAATGACAGTCATGCACCTCGTGTGCACATGACATTCATTCACTTCTGTGGGAATGTCGAATACGACATGAAATGTGTATATCGTGGGAAATCTGAATAGTGATATATTCTGACCTCTTTAGAACATACTGCACGCATCTCCGTAGAATTCAGATTCCATCAAAACAATAGATAAATACTCTCTCCTGAGCTGTGTTGTAGCAATGTGTAGTTGGGATTTCATAAAGGTCTGTTCTCTGTAACTTCGTTTCCTAATTTTACATAGATATGTCATTAGGCCTATTAACAAAAACACCCGAGTCTGATGGGATATAATAGGGCTTGTGTCTTTCAGTACTTTCGTGAAACCATCTTCTTACAAGGGAAAGTCATAGAAACACGAAATATTATTTCTTGGAGTAAGTGTACTTGCACCACTTTAGTTAAATGTCATTTGTTTTGATTATTCTTAATGGACGTTACATCCCTATCGGTCACATGTGTCTTTAACCCCTGTTAACATGCAACTCTGCAGGTTTGTTAAGTGCACTTGTACCTGCCTGTATGTTAAGAAATTTAACATTCTTAGCAACGGAAATAAATAACCATCGACTCGTCGACTTTTAGCCTCTGCAGTAATAACACCCAACATTTCTAGGAATGTTAATAGCTATAATGGTCGCCGCCCGTTAAGAGTAGCTTTTAGTTCTCTGTTTGCGTTAGGTCGATGTTAAAACGGTAGTACAGAATTGTTTAAATAAATTACATTCTGTTACCATTTGATATCCTCTATTATAAGTACAACGAGTGTATCATTTACCGAGGGTTATCCAGAAAGCGCAATTCCTGCAATTCATTACAATGAAATGCATAATGGTGGTGAATGTGTGCAGGACGTTCACTCCGCCCTTCATTGTGGCGAGATGCCTGTTCCGCACTCACGTGCCATGCCGTTGTTCCTTGCTCTCATTCCTTGGCTTTTTGCGCGACGCACAGTGTTCCGAAATGACGCGAAATGCACTCGTAGCATATTTTCTCGGCGTGTTTGCAAGAAAATAAAGGATTGTAATCGGGCGCCGGAAAAAGCGATTTTCGACAGAATTGCCGGACCCTGGTAACGAAAATGTGGTTGAACCTTGCTTAAATTAAATGTTATTTGGTCAATAAATAATAGGAGGTATTGTGTATAGCTCTTCCGAGAATTACTATCGATTGCAATAAATATTTTTATTAAGCACAAAATTCTTTACTTCGTTCAATACCTCACCAGTGTTTTAATGAGGTGTGATAGATTAGCGACAACTCCATTGTCCACAGTACGGTTTAGCGGAAGATCCTAGCATTCGAATCCAGACGGTGGGAGGTTTCCAAAAGTAGCTAAATAGCTGAATCGAATCCCGTCCAACCCTCCTGGAGGAGAATTCTAGCGGCCGAGTGTTCTGACAGGTAGATGTTTGTTTTCATCAACATTATGCGGAGGCCTGTGTAATTCCGTAGCTAATGGGCAACCTCCCAAGATATATCTTGCACTACACATACGGTTCTGATGACCTAAGTAATTGACGCTCTCGGAATCAATAAATTCTTACTCACTCATACTTTAACTTCCAGAGGTGTTTTGGCGTTGAAGCAACGTTCTAAACATAATTTATTTTCGTGCATCGCGGGGGGCTGTTCGGGGCCACTGCGGGCCGCGTGCTTTCTTCGGCCGCCGCGCGCCTCGCTTTCCCTGCCCGGCGACCGGCGCGGCAGATGGCGCTCGCTGCCGCTGGCTGTGGGCGGTGGAGGGAGGGAGGGAGGGGGAGGGTCGGAGCGGTGACCGCGCTCGTGCCTTGCCGATGGCTCATTATTAAAATTAAATCTGATCGCGACCGACCCGCACCGCACCGCACCGCACTGCCGACGCGCGGCCGCGCAGCCATAAGCAGCGTAGGACGAATGTGCTCAGAAAATGGATGAGTGCCTTGATCAATAGGACACTGTCGCAAATGAGAGTGAGGTATCAGGAACGCTGATAACCTCTATTACCCTCGTGATGTAAATTCTTCCAAAGCGCCTGCGAGTTCTCGTGAGGAACTTGTGGAAGAGAAAACTGGTGCTGAGGAAAAAGGAAATCGCGTAGTATAAGAACTAATACGAAGATGAGAATGGCCGTCCGTGCTCCTTTTCACACCCTCCTTGTCAGACGCACGGATACAGCTTGCATATACTTCGAGCTCCTGGACTGACCCCTGGCATTACGAATGTATCTCCGACAAATGCTTCCGAATCATTTTTGTGAGAGAAATGTTTTTGGGGGAAAATCTGCACAAATAAACAAAGTCAGAGAGTTACTAGACAGAAGAATCAATCTTGGAAAAAAGGTAGAGAAATATCAACTCTATTGGCCCTAAATGAACTGTATTGGCCCTCTCTGGCAAGGAAAAGAGCTGGGATCTTCCTGTTAGGAAATTGTTTCTTAACATATTCTAGCCCAAAATATTGAGCAACAATGTCGTCAGCTAGATTTGAAGATATTAGAAGCGTATTACGATTTGATGATAAGAGATCTCTTGCAGAAATACTGAAGACGTGGCGGAATTTCAGTACGTATGGAATCTTTTTATTGAAAATTGCAGAAAAAGTTGAGCCGTTGAGAGCGGAAGAGGTGTAAATCAAAAAACATACTTTCCGGGAAATATGTAAACGAAAATTTGTAAAACTATAATGCTTAGAAATGAATGATCTAAAGTGTTTCGAACGTGTTAAGGAGGTATTCTTTTAACTTTCAACAAACATTTATGACTGAAAAATTGTTTATTAATTACGTAATTAACTATTTTATTGAATTTCTCTTCTTTTGCACACCGTTTCTGAAAACTACGACTTACAGTCAAATAATTGTCATGCACAATTTTCGCCTGAGATAGTAATGTAATGGAAAAATAGAGCTTTGTAACGATTTTCAACCAAGTGAGAGCATGTTTGATGTTGCTGTTTTGACCTGTGCACTTATCACTAAAACCAATTAATTTTTTTTCGAGATGCGTCTTCTGTGGTGCAGATGGGTGCATATAAACAAGAAGCTATTTCTTGGGAACCCTTGAAATCTCTTGTTTCATGCCACCTGTGCCTTACACCACAATTGCAAGCAGCCGTATGAGCAACTTGTTGGCTACTTGTGCATTGTGCTGGCCTCCAGCTAAGAAATAATGAAGTTTCTCACACCATGTTAGCCCGTATTGGAACAAAGTTCAAACCATCTACAAGTTCATCTAACTCAAATCTTCCAAAATTTGACTTACACCAATTTAGCTCCCAACGGCTCAGTTTTGGGCCTCCACGAACAAGTTTTGGTTTTCCTTGCAGATGTAAATTTGTGAATCATGTGCCACAGAAACCAGCCAAAAATGGGTTAAACACATTTTGCCTTTGTGATGTTGTAACATCATATGCAAAGAATGGCAATATTTATTGGGGCCGAGAGCCAGGATAGTAAGTTGAAGGGAATTCTGCGATGAACTTAGTGAAGACAATATGTGACACCCTTCATGGATCTGACTGACTTTTTATCATAACAACTGACTAGAACTTCACAAGCTACTACTTAGTAGTTGATTTTCTATGACAAAGAAAATTACTTAGTGGGAACGCTCAAAAAACGCGAAATTCTTCTAATATTGGAGAATATCGAAAATATAACACTCGGTTCGAGTATACGTCTTTTTAAATGATGTGACAGTGATGTTTTTAATAAGCACAGTGCTACATAAATCAAATGTTAAAGAAATCACCAGAAATTATAAAGCCGTATAATTCCTCAAAAGTCGATAATACGGACAAAAATGGTTGTAATTGACATCCAAGAGAATGACAAAACGTTGGACAATGACATTGTGTTTCAATGTTTGGGACATTGCCGCCCTAATTATTTACAAAACAGAATCCTTATTATTACAGTAAGGTTTCTCTAATCCTTCTCTTACAGTAAAGCAAAGTTTTTTGGATCAAATTTGTGATGAGATGTTCAAACTTTATATGCTTAAAAGAAGCAGCAATATTCACTTCAACAGAGAAATTAGGAATGCCTTGAATTTTGTGCAATTCATTCGCAAATACCTAGTGAGCAGTAACGGAAAGAAAACGCAATATACGTGTGGAATGAAGTCAGAAATGTGGAATGAAACTTACGTCGTGCACTGTAAGCCAGAATTCCATTTATGCTGGGTATTGATTCATTCTGTATTGAATTTGAAAACCTGTCTAAATTCTTCCCATTATTATGGGATACATGTTTTGTACGTTTTACGTGAATGTAAAAAAATTCAGTTTGGTGTTTCATTCAATTCAGTATGAACATCATACTGTTTATTGTGTTTTCATTATTTGGGACAAGTGTTTCATATTTCTGAACAAAATATTTCGAAATGTCACAAAATATAGTTAAAGGGTGGTTTCTAATTGTGCTTATGAATAATTATATAGGAGAATGTGTGAAAAATAAACCCAAGATTATAATTTATCGACTAGGGGTCAATGTGATCACCTTTGTAAAGATGCGGGTAAATTCATGTTGCATCCAAGGACTTCACTGTACGTAAATGATTATTTCTTCAAGAGTCTGTGTGAGGTTTGAATCCTTGATGATACGAGAGGAAAGTGGAGGCGCGGCACACCAGCGAGAGGAGTGCGCAAATGGCACGCGTCCCTTCCTTCCTCCAACTCCCCGCCCCCGCCAATATCTCCATCGCCCTCCGCCTTGCCCGGTCTGCTTTCCGCTCCCGGTACTCCTCTCGTTTCAGCCGCTTCTCCGCCCTTTACTCACACCCCATCCGCAATGTATAGGCAGTCCTGAAGCGTCCTGAAGAGCGGTTGTCCTAACGTCGCTGCTCCGAAGCGAGTAAACAATGACACGCTGGCTACAGTAGAGGCTCCGCCCCCACTTGCACCCCCGGCCGGCCCCCTCTCACCGGGGCAGGCGGGTTCCTTCGGCCGCCGAGGCAAAAACGGAACAGGATGTGGCGGGCGACGGCGTTGCTCCGCGCGCGGCGCGGCTGCTGCTGTGTCAGGGCGGCCGCACTGACCGGAACGCCTTGCCTCGCCCTGTGCTTCCCCCACGCCTCGCCACTCCCACGCCCCGCCTTCCCCACACTCCAAGGACTCGCATTCCCCACGCCCCGCCTCCCCCGTCCCCACCCTCCCCCACGCCCCAAGGACCCGTATACCCCACGTCGCACCCTGCCTCCACTCAACCCCGCGCCCACCACACCCCGCCAGCCTACTCGCTCGCTGCCTGTCGCTCAAGGTTGGGGTGGGTGGCTGACCGCCGCCGCCCCCTCTGAAATGTATTTTGCGGCCGCGCCGTATCCGGTGCGCGCGCGCGCAGTTGCAGTGTGTGGTTGCTGCCGCGTCCGGGTGTCAGGGGTGCTTCCAAGGCTCCGGGGTGAAGTGGTCAACAGGTCTGTTGAGGAGGAAAAGCGTTGGAATAAAACCGCTTGCACGATCGACTAAAAAGGATTGGTGAAGTGAATTAGAAACACGGTGATCGCTGCATTTCTTGGTCCATTTTCGAATTAATCATTTTAAGTGGGTAACGATGATACTCGAGGTGTGAAGGACGCTAGTGGGTGCTTCGGAGGTATTCGCATTTCTGATTTGTCTAACAAGGAATCTTTTACTTTCTCGTTTAAGTATAGGAAGGCGATTTATTTTTGTGTTTCTATATTGAAAGTGCAGTTTACAAATTCTAAAAACCAATATAATTACTATAAAACTTTAGCATTTTCATTATATTTTTACTGTTTTCAGGTAACACTTTAAATTCTTGTTACTTGAAAGTATGACTGTTAATTTCAATATTTTAAAATGTTATAAAATATTTGTTTGAATGCATTTTTACGTAGGTCTTTCCAATGCTGATATTAACTTTTCAATCACAATGAAATTATTTTTAGATTTCATGTATAACGATTAGACTTTTCGTTTGAGGAAGTCGAAGCTTTCCAGTCTTCTGCGATATCCTTTTCATGATGACAGTCAGGGAAAGAAATCGAGTTTAATAACCCCCGCGACTGAACAATCCGTGTTTTGTGAGTCATGTGTTCGAAGAACCAGTTTCACTTTCAGATCAGCGACCTCCTTCCACTTCTCTTCCTCCGTTGACCGTCAGGCTACAGAAGAACGTCACAGTTAACTGCCCGTTTTTTTGCTGAAGTTTCCTGCCTTTTCACTTGTGGAGATCAGTGGGAAACTAGAATCAGTTCGTCATCCTTCGGCCAGTTTCTTGTGCCATCGCTTCTTTTTTCAAGATTTCGGTTCCGGTCAATGCTTTCGAAGACCGGCTTAATTAAGAATCACAGAAGGCGAAAACAAAAATATATAATGGATCTTTTAGAAGCTGCTATCATTCTCCCTTTTCAGTGGTGCTTCAATAAAGTATTGTAAACCATTGTAAAAATAACCTTATATAAATACGAGAAAATAGGTGGAATGATAATGGTAATAATGAATACTGCTTCTGCATTTCCTTGATCGTATTTTACTCCAATGTAATTTCCGCTCATAAAAAGATGCATCGTTATGGCGTAGGTACTCTTATCAATGCAAACAAACATTCCATTTTTGTGCTGGTCGTATCTCGACAAGGGGCGCGCTCATTAAACAAGTATTGTAACGTTCGATATTTTGCATACGACAGTCCGCAAAAACAGCACTGGAGCGCGTTTCAGGCGCGTTTCAGTGCCATTGCTCCTCCATCTGTTAGCATCTCTACATCTTCTTGCAATTTTTTAAACATGTTTAATTAATCTTGTTTATCGTATTTCTACGTGAACTCACGTCAGCCCTTCGGTAGCACGGCCCATTATTTGACGCCTCACCAATTGACGCGGTTTGGTTTCCGAAGGGGGAAAAAAGTAGAATTGGGTGGAGCGGTCTTCCAGCGCGACGGGCCGTGCCGCGCTTCGTGCCTGGGCGCGCTGTCGCCGATGCACCTCGCGGCGCCTCCTCCTGCGCACGGAAGCGCATCGTCGGCGTCGCCGCGCCGCGAGGGGCGGGGCGGGGGGAGGGGAGGGGGCGGCCGAGCGTGATCGGAGCGAGCAGGTGTAGACTGCCCCTGACCCGCGCCCCCTCCCTCGGGCCCGCCGCCGCCGCCGCCGCCGCGCAACGGGGCGGCGCGCCGTTGCGTAATGCGCTTGTGTCGAAATAAGGTCACGGTTTCCGTACTACCGGCGCGGCGGCGCGCGGAGAAGAGAAGAGAGGCGTGGGGCGGGTGGCCGTTCCCTTCTTTTTCTCGCCGTGCCGCGGAGCTGGCACTGGCGCTAGTGGCGATGAATAGTTCGGGAGTGTTAAACCAACTATTACGTGCTGTCCTAAAGGCGTTTTGGAGTGTTTGCTGCTATCGATGTGAAAGCGCGTATCTCAGTTGTTCTGATATTTTTAGGGGATTAGAATAATTGTTAGCAGCAAACATTTGTGTCATAATATATGTCAGTGTAACAATGTACAAATGATACAATGAGACAGCTACGTGTCAAAATGATTTGTGAGGTCGTGAAGGTGTTACATATGTGGAAAATATATTTTTCTCTCATATTAGGCTTTTGAAGAAAAAAAAGAAAAGAAAAAAAAACCTCTTAAAATTACACCTCGTTCAGTCAGCTGAGCAATAATACAAACAAATATTTTGACAAACGCAATGAGATACAGATAATGACTTGAAACTCAACTTAGGCGTCCTTGTATCCATCCAGTCATTATTAACTCATTAGAAAATGAAATACAATTTGAAAATTAAAGTTTGTATTTATTACAAATGAATGTGAACTCACTTGGATTTAAAGTGAAATATATGTTCTGAAGTATTTCGTTAAATGTATTTATTAATTCCGAGCATTCCGAGAAGATGTACTCAAAATCTTGTCGATCAGAAAGGTTATCCTGCAATGCAAGGCATTATCCTGCCTGTAGACGACTGGCGGCCAGCGAGCGAATGGATAACGCAAGATTTGTAACAAGTTTTAATGTACTACATTTTCAGGTGGTTTCCTTTAACTATTGAAAATATTAAATAATAAATATCATTTCTTTTTGTAGAAAAATAAAATTAATAAATTAATATAATATATTCTACAATATTAACAATATGCCAATTCTGACGAAAGTGTGCAATATTGAACGATCGAAGATAATCCAAACGGACGGATTTAACGGTTCTTAAATATCCTAGATTAATTTTTTTTTTCATTAGAAGACAGTTATTCTCGCATGAGAACAGTGGATAAATTCCCGCGCGGAGTTCGAAATTACACACGTACGGTATACTATTTTGAATATGAGAAAGAAAAGTAATGAACAAGGAATAGTTACATTGGAATATTCTATTACTTTGTCCTCTTAAAATATTTTTAGTGAAAAGAAAACGTGACGTGTGCGGAGCGTCTAGGTCGCGATCCGAGGACGCACGGCCGGATCGGCTGCTGATGCACGGACGGACAGACTGATAGCTAGATGGACGGACGGACGGATCGGCTGCTGATGCACGGACGGACAGACGGATGGCTGGATGCACGGACGGACGGATGAATGGACGAGCGGACAAGCAGACG
Organism: Gryllus bimaculatus; assembly: GCA_017312745.1. Lineage (NCBI taxonomy): Eukaryota > Metazoa > Arthropoda > Insecta > Orthoptera > Gryllidae > Gryllus > Gryllus bimaculatus. Next base: position 3,140,729 of record BOPP01000130.1, read on the forward strand.
GGCAGCCGGGTGGGCGGGTGGCCAGGCGGACGAGTAGACGGGCGCGGGGACTGCCACGGCCCCTGGGCTGTGAGCGGAGGGCGGGCGTGCCGACCCGAGGCGCATCTCCGCGCGCCGCCTGCCTCTTAATTGACCGCCGCCTCCAGCCCTTTTTTCCGCTCCCAGGTACATCCCCGGCCCCCAACGCGTCGCTTCGCTCTTTCCACTTTTCTCCACAGGCCGATCGCCCGTCCTCTCTCTGTCTCTCTCTCTCTCTTTTTTTTTAACTCGCTGCCATCAGCCCGCTCGTAGTTTACGATGTGGGTTTCAGCCCTTTTCCCTCTTGAATTTTCATATAGTTTTTACGCGTCGCTTCTAGGTCAACTGGTTCCTTTTGTTCTTTGACGTAATTGGCTTGTCTGGCTTTCAAATAACAGCGGTTCGTTTTCAGAATATTGAATTCGTTGCATTTTAGAAATTGTATATCAAGAATTCTCATTGATTTTACAAAAAGTGCTTGGCATCAAAATGTCACAATGAATACATAATATTGCGTTTACAAAGGCAGAAATTAAATCAGTATAGCTGTTCTTTATTCATTGGTAGATAAATCAGTGTGAATGCTGTATCTCATGTTCGCTTGGAACAGGCAGTGTATATTAATATTGACGTATTGGCAGATTGGAAACATTCCAGTTGACGTTTCGAAATTCACACTGAAGCAGACTGTGTTCCTATATGACAAAACATAATTAAATGTTAGATATGAGAACTCGTTTTTCTGAGTGCAAAACCCTACGTTGCTAGGACAGACTATGATTATAAACAGAAATAGTTGCTGGAGGCAATGCAATCTATATTAACACGTTGAAATTCAATGATTTAATTTCAAATCTGGACCCTGAGTTCTGCTTGTTTATTACCAATTTGGAAATTTGGGATTGGGATTTTCCTTCTTTCCTCCTTTACTACTGATTTTGTGACATATTATAAAATGTTTTCTTCCTTCGTCTTTCTCTTTTACCTTTCCCCTATAAATAATTGTAGTTTAATGAAAGCAAGCAATTGTGTTTTAACGAAGGCCGTTTTTTTACATTACACAAGACATTTTACATTTATAATTTAAAAAGATAATAAATAAAATATCTTCTTCGCATCTTATTGAATTGCAAATGTGTCGGTGTGTTTACGAAAAGTTACCTCAGATGGTCGGCGTTTAACAATGAATGTTCTTTTAGAAAATGTTGTCACGTTTCTCTTGAACGGACGCGGCTCGTGCTGTCAACAGTTGTTGATTCACAAAATAATTAAGAGGATAACTGTGTATTGTGATTGATGTACACTGAAGAGCCAAAAAAACTGGTACACATGCATAATATCCTATACGTCCCCTGCGAGCACGGACAATGTCGCAACACGACCTGGCATAGACTCTACTAACGTCTGAAGTAGTTCTGGAGGTAATTGACACCATGAATCCTGCAGGACTGTCCATAAACGCGTAGAAGTATGAGGGATGGAGATCCCTTCTGAATATCACGTTGCAAGGCATCCCAGATATGCTCAATAATGATCATATCTCGGGATTTTGGTGGCCAGTGGAAGTGTTTAAATTCAGAAGAGTGAAGAGTGTTCCTGGAGCCACTCTGTTACAATTATGGACGTGTAGACGCATTGTCTCGATGGAATTTTTCCAAGTCCGTCGTAATGCACAATGAACACTAATGGGTGTAGGTGATCAGTCAGGATGCTTACGTACGTGTCACCTGTCAGAGACATCTCGATGTATCAGGGATTCCATATCACTCCTACTGCACACACCCCATACCATCACTCCAGCCTCCACCAGCTTGAACAGTCCCCTGTTGACATGCAGGGTCCATAGATTCAGGAGATTGTCACCATACGCGTACACGTCCATCCACTCGAAACAATGTTAAACGCGACTCGTTAGACCAGACGACGTGTTTCCAGTCAATAGTCTAATGTCGGTATTGACGAGACCTGGCGAGGCGTAAAGCTTTGTGTTGTGCAGTCATCAAGGGTACACGAGTGGGCCTTTGACTCCGAAACGCCATATCGATAATGTGTCTTTGAATGGTTCGCACGCTGACACTTGATGACTCACCATTCAAATCTGCAGCAATTTGCGGAAGGGTTGCACTTCTGTCACGTGTAATGATTCTCCTCGGTCGTCGTCGGACCTTCTCTTGCACGATCTTTCTGTGGCCGCAGCGATGCCGGACTTTTGATGTTTTATCGGATTTTCGATATTAACGGTACACTCGTGAATGGTCGTACGGGAAAATCCAAATTTCATCGTAACCTCGGAGATGCTATATCCCATCTCTTTTGCGCCGACCACAACACCACGTTCAAATTCACTTAAATCGTGAATTCCTGCCATTGTAGCAGCAGTAACCGATCTAACAACTGTGCCAGACGCTGATTGTCTTAAAAAGTCGTTGCCGACCGGAGCGATGTATTCGGATTGGCTCCAGATCTCTTTATTTCAATATGGCTGTATCAGTTTCTTGGCTCTTCACTGTAAAAAAATATACATTTCAGAAATCTACTGTTTTTATATACTTTGCGTGCTTACTTTTCTACGATTTTTTTCATTCCCCCAACATCAGTTATCATTACGTAAAAAATTTAAGTAAATAACTATTCATCTAATTGTGAATGAATCAAAGTCTTACCTTACTCGAACGAAGTTTTTCAACGTAGCTTGATTCATGCATTTGGAAATCACGGTGGACGAAGAGCTTGCAAATCATGATCTCTCTTCTGCCGTTGTACCCGTATTGCACAGAAACATTTTAATTATTTTCAGATGAATAAAATAACGTACTGCCCCGCATGTTCTCATGTACTGCCTGCTCTGCCAATTTGCACTTCCAGTAAACGTAACGTTAGATCGGCGTGAAGTATTTCGATTTTAATCGTTGCAGGCCTGCTATTTGTGGCGAGATTTGCATGCTGCCTTTATCGAATCAGGCTACCTCCGCGACGAGAGCGAAAGAAAGGAGGTCACGGGACATCTCCATTCTTATAAGTGACTAGCATCACTGTGATTTACGCTTCGTGAAGCTTCAATTCGTCCTCCGCGCAACCAGTTGTTTCTTCTGTAGTAGCATTGTAGGTAGGAACGCAGTTTACACCACTGGGCCCGAATTGCACGCGCGTAACATTCTATCGTATCTGATCCGTTAAGGACGAGTTAAGGATGAAAAAATCGAAACCTTTTTAGTTTATTTAATTTGGGTCGCAATAGTGCGTAGATTAAGCCAATATAATATTTTTACGATTTTACACCTTTAAATGCCTTCAAAATTCGATTTAAAGATTGTGCCCGGAGGCCACGTCCTCTTAATAACATTGACCACCAACGAGTAATTGATGCAGGAAAAAAAATACAGAACAACAGTAAAGAGGTCAGGATCAATAAGAGAGCTGAGAAAAGGAAGATTGATGCAATGTAGAATTACGATGAGTTTCGAGGCAAGACAATTTTAACCTGGTTGTAACTGCAGAAATTGTCTCATAATCTTTGAACGCGTTTTCCAAAAAATTCAATTTTTCAATATTCAGGTACAGATATTTTTAAAACTATTGCATGTACATTTTTTTAATTTTTTGTGGTTGTGTAATACGTATTCTATACAGAGCATACAACAACAAAAATTTCAGTTGAATACTTTTTATAAAAAATATAATATTCACTAAAAATACCATAAAACGTTTATTGCTTGTTCAAAAATTAAAAAAAAATCAACATTGAATTAATTTTTCCTGGTAGATGTAAGTGCACGAACATGCATGCATTAGTTTTTAAGTTATGTGTTCCTATAACATACAAATGTAAGTTAAATCTAATTTTTACCTCGAACGTTAAATGTTTTTAACTCCAAGAAAAAACGTAAATTAATCAAATATGAGCAGTTAATTTAGGAAAGAGTTTTTTGTGAAGAGCAGAAAATTTAATTTTGGTAACTTAAGCAGAAGGTAAAATATTTATATGTTTATTATATTCCTGTTATGTGCTTAAAGCAATATATAGAAATGGACTTACTCGCATAACTCGTAATAATATTAAAAATCACAATATAATTATTAAAAATAAACGGACAGGTTACATACATTGTACTTATTTAATATACATAAACAGCGTTCATTTTTTGACGTGGTCCGCCACTGTTCCTGAAATGAAATTGTGGGTGTACTACCGCCCACCTGCTGCGTCGCGCACCGGCACTGCGCAGTGCCCTGCGGCGCGGCGCGGGGCCCCTCACTGACTGACGAGGCGACGTCGGCCTCCGACCCGCTCCTTTCCACCCCACGCAGCCGCCCAGTGCGTTGCAGCGCAGTACAGTGTGGCCCCAGTAGTGCCGCTACACTTCCGTGCTGTGTAGCCATTCCTATCCTTTCGGACATCTATGGCTGATCTGTAAAAGAGAGAAAAAGAACGAGGTCAGGAAAGACAATAGCCGTTCGTTCGCTTTTGGCGTTGTTTACCACAATTTTCATGCAAGTATTGGCGCCTCGCCTATTGTAGCATGTCTCTCGGGCGCTTGTACGTGGCAGATACAGATAAATTTATTATAATGTCATTATTTGACGCGTTAATTTTTGAAAAACAATTTCTAGCTAAATTTTGAAAGTGCTCTTCGAGGAGCGGTAGCTTTAATGTAGAGTAAGAGTACCCCACGCAGCCGGCGCCGGGGAAGCCCCCCCCCCCCCCCTCCGCGCTCGTCACGATTCCCGTGGAACAAGCAGTCGCTGCGCCCGGCGCCGCGCGCGCCGCGCCACGCCCTACCCGAGGCATTTTTGTTATTTTGAGTAGCATTAACATCTATCTCATTAGCGACCCACTGTTGCATTTAACGGCATGCTAACTGTGAATATACTTGATAGGTAGATGATAGGGGGGGGCAAGGACGAACACAAATTCAACCATGCCCGAGGCGGGCCTCGAAACCGCGATCCTTCGGTTCGGCACTACTGTCTTAACGATCTCGGTCATCCGGACCGGCGCGGCCAGGATTTGTTGTTGAATACTTTTAATGTATGTTTTTGTTTTGCTGTTAGGATCAGGTAAAGCATGTGTGTGAGTGAAACACGTCTCAAATGCAGTCATGCATCTTTACCAATCGTGCCAGCAACGCTTCCCTCGATGGCACAATCCTCGCCCTAACGATGCCGCCCCCACTACACCTTGCTTCGCCCCGGCGCCATCACCGCCGCGCCCATCCCTCGGCTTCCCTTTGTCCCTCACTCCGATCTGCCACATATGATGCGCTCCCTCCACTTCCCCGCATTTTTTTTTTTTTTTTTTACAAAGAGCTAAAGCATACTAATTAATGGAACTGGTGTGCAATGTCCAAACGTTGAAATACTTCAAAAGGTGCTTCGCGAGGGATGTGAGTCAAGATGAACAGTGAGTCTTTTGGAGTGAAATGCGTAGAAAATCATGACGTTACCTGGACTCATTAATGTTTACATTTATTCCACAAACCGAAGCCTCGTCATCGATTTGGAAGAGCGTGAACGAAGCAAGTTAATATGCCTTTTCAACGTGGTTATTTTTTAAAATCTCTCGTAACTATATTAACAGACCACCAGACTGTGCATTCCACCAATGTTGCACTTCCGCATTAGCTTTTGCTGTTTGCCAAATAAGTGCGATGTGGGGGAGCGCTCGTCGTCGACAGCATGGCAGTATCTGATACTAATGTTGGTTCAACCAGTTGCTCATTTTATCGCTGTTGATAGTAATTTTGAATCAGTCGGACGAGTGTGTGTTTAAGTTATTTTGATGTGATGGGTTCCTAATGTTGAACGCAGAAAGTGTGTTTGTGTTTAATGCTTGCATTACTCGTATGTTCGAAGAAAAGGTCCCCTCTCTTCCACTTCAGTGCTACATGCTTTATCTGTGTGTCTACCATGGACTGTGTTCTAACTATGAAGTAGCTCGCCACACGATGAGAAATGCAGATATTCGATGAGAACCTCCAGCTGTCTGACTTTTTGTATTTGTTTGATACATTTTCTTGTTCTTCTACGTAATATGTTTTATCACTTTCTTTTGAATGGTTCTTATTACTCATCTACCAGGCGTAGATTAATAATTTTGCCGCCCTACCACAAATACTATTTTCCATGTTTTGCATACATTAAATAGAAAGAACATGATTTATAATAAAATAGTCCATTTATTCAAATATGATTAGTCTGAGAATCTTTATCAAGATATAAACTTTTTACGAGATATTTGTCGGTTATCTATATTCGAGCGAAATCTATAATTCGAAAAATTCGGAGAATAAAAATAAGATTGTTAATTATAAAGGTATTTTAAAATATATGAACTCTTGTATCATGAATCATTTATCCTGCACAGTCACGGCCAACTTACCAAAAAGCTGTATAAAATTTAGAGATTTATCTTATCTCTTATCTTATGATAATCTAGAATCATCATCATAGAATCATCTATCATAGAAAATCTTATGATAAGATTGTTTTCTGTGGATCACATCCCAGGACTATGAGTATAACGGAGAGGTAACACAGCAATCAAAGCCAAATCATAGTTCTCTTGATGATTGGGAACGCTAATATTTTATTCAAGTTCCTCTCCCCCATTTCCCGCCTCACCCTACCACATAATGCTATGCTATGCCCTGCCCTGCTCTGCCTCCTGTCCTGCCTTCTACCCTGCCTCCTGCCCTGCCTCCTGCCCTGCCTCCTGCCCTGCCTCCTGCCCTGCCTCCTGCCTGTCCCCTGCCCTGCCCGCTGCCCTGCCTCCTGCCTTGCCTCCTGCCTTGCCTCCTGCCTTGCCACCTGCCTTGTGTAACGTATTAGCCAGCGTGCCTCATGGCATCTATTTGGGGACGCTTGGAAGAGGATTAGCCTAGCCACAGGAAGAAGGGTTTTTCCGTAAAGGGAAGAACGCGGAAACGGGAGACACAAGGCTTTGGGTGTCTTCCGGCTTATAGAAGCTTTTCACTGTTATAACAAGCGAGGGGGTGGCGTGACGTAGTAGGTCACGTGATCCTCGCCTATATAACTGTGTACAGAGCCAGTGGGTGGGTTCTGGAGACAGCGGGAGAACCTCGTGCGTGTGCACAAAACTTGGCGCCACGACGGCATATGCGAGCCAGGCTCGCGAGGCTGGAGTCACTAGTTGACGAAGCCTGCCGACTTTATGTCCTTGGGTGACTACGGTCACGGGGGAGCGATGCTGTGTGCGTGCTCCGAGTTGAAGAGTGGTTGAGTGCCACGATTCACGCCGATTCTCAATCGGATAAGATCGCTCCTGCGATCGAGGCAAACCAGCCGTTGGTGCGCCAGAACGGACTTTGTGTCCCAGCGTGACATCCGGTCACGGAAGCTAGGCTTTGTGCGCGCTTCAAAAGTAGGAGTGGCGAATGCCACAATCAAAACCATCTTCAATCGGGTTTGGGTCGCTCCCGCGATCAGGGGATAGTAGGTCTATCAGAGCTAGGGTGTAAGTAAATTATTAAGTGTATATATTTGTTTTGTTGTCTTTGTTAATAAATATATTGTTATACGAAAGCTCTGTGTCTGTGGTCGCTGTGAGTATCCATGACGTCACACTTGCCTCCTGCCTTGCCTCCTGCCATGCCACGGAATTGGTGCAGATGGTATTGAATCTAATCAGAGTCCATCTGGTCTGGTGTTTTTTTAAGATCACAAATTTATTACAATTATGCTTTAAATGACTTCATGCATCTTGATGACTATTCTGGGATCTAAAGTATATTCATGCAAAATATTTTCCAGGCTACTTTAGTACTAAAGATTTATATAAACGGCAAACTAAAAAGAATTTGTTTTAATAGATTGCAATTTCATTAGCTCCCATTTTGAATCCACATCAATGGAAGGTATTGTTATTATAGAATGAATTGTATCTATTAAAATGCTAATATATTTCGCGTGTGTCATAATTGGGTCTTGTAGCATGAATTATTCTTACGAAACTACTTTTTTAAGACTCCCAGACGATAAAGAAGCCTTTAATCTCAAAAAGAGCGTGTGTGTTCGCGTAGCATTAATGGCAGGTCAAAGATCATCCGTCTGAGCTACTTCCATTCATTAATGATGAATGCGTTATCACTGTCTTGTCTGGCGAGGTCTCGCCGAAGCCTAAAAAAGCAGTTGCTTGCTGTTCCGTAATAGCGTTCGTATTCATCTCCACTTGGGACAACCGCTTTGTGTTCTGTGTTGCTTGTCTCTATTTCTCCGTCTGACGGCTTTGCTCTAGAGGGTACTAGCAAGAACTAGAATTATTGGCGATGTGCTTGCATAAGCATATGCGCAACCCACGCCCCGAATCATGCAAATGTAATGATGATTAACGCAAAGAACATATCATCGATTTTATGCTGAATACAGTTTGTCGTGACATCTATAGATAAAGCTGGAATGAGTAATTTGAATCAAATTGTGTAAGGGAGAGATTGAAAGGCTAGGTCTTATTTTCATGTTCTATTCAATGGGTAACATAACGGAGAATGATACTTCATGATTCTGAATTGTCTTTCTGGCTATGTTCAGTCTCCATTTTGATAAAGAAACTGTAAATATTGATGTGCAGTATTGTTTTAAGAGTTATGTCAAAATCCATATTTCTTGTTTGTATCATTTTATAATTCGCGTCTTTTCCTTTCTGTTTCAGGTAAGTAGAATCAATCTAACTGACCCGAGAGTTGCATCAAGGTGTGCCAGATGTATTGATAATTCATGTAAGTATATTTAATGAGTTTTCAGGCAGACCATTAATATTTTGTCTCTTAATTTCTCCAAACAATGTACAACGAAATTCAAGATGAGTCTCAAAATAAATGTTACATACTTCTTGAGCATGTAGGAGAGTCGGAGATCACATTATAGTATCAAAGAACGTGGGATGGGACAATTCATATGAGGAACATAATGTTACATAAGTGACAGTTGTCCCTCATTCCCTAGAAGTTTGTAGCATTTGTTCTCAAACTCTCTATGAAACGTATTATTACATATTTATATTACAAGATATCATTTATATGATAATCGCAAACGAACCTTAAACATTATCCACATTTAGTCTTACATATGTCCTGACTTCAAGCAGGTCGTTTCTGTATCTGCACGTGTAAAATCAGAGTAAAATCCGAACGTGATGTCTTCATTGTAGAGAATGCACGAGGGAAATTTTCTGTGTCATTCCGTGTCCTCCTGTGCGTGTTCATCGTCTCTGCACGGTCCGCAGACGCTCTCGCCGGCGCAGTGCGGTGCGGCACGGCGCTTCGGTCGCCTTTTACGGCGCGGGGCCGGCCCCGCTCGGAATGCGCCGGCCGTGGCGCGAGCTTACACCAGCGCCGCCTTTGCCGCGCCAATCACGCGCCGCGGACCCCTTCGGTGCCTTCAGGGGGGGGGGTCTGTTGATCTGTGTGTGCAGTCACTGTCAAAATATTACGCGCTCAAAATAAAGAATCAATATCGCGGGCAATGTACTGAAAAAGGAGTTGCGTATTAATTCAGGATAACAACCTACAGCTTTCATTTTCTTTGATCATTGAAGCTTGCGAAGGGTCCAATTGATTAGCCGTTGACTTTTTGTATGAATGGTTACCAGATAGCTAAGGTTAATTCTCGTGCTCTTATTAAATGTAGCTTATTACATAAATTGATTTATGAACAGATGAACTCAAAATCTTTCACCAATTGTTTCTGTACTCATCTCAAATTCTCGACTGCATTTAACTATCATCTATAAAAAATTAATGTAGGTTATAATAAAGGAGGGAAGATTTCAAGCAAGATGGAGCTCGATTGACAGTTTTTTCCACGGAAGAGATGATGTTGTGAACCCTCAATAACGTTTTACGTAAGTGACCCCATGCGCATGCGACCCACGTCGTGGTCACCAAAGTTTACTCATATGGACATTGCGACGGAAAGAATCTATGTGTGGGAGAATCGCTTTCTGCAATTCTTTAATTTGTTTTTTCCTCACTTACTGAAGCAAAGGTCAGAAGTTATCGGGCATCGTTAAGAAGTCTCGCCGCCGTTTAAAAGCGCGTCGAGATAAGTCGAGCGCGTTTTATTTTATCCCTAATTACGGTTTCTCCGCGGCGATGGCGACCGCCGCTGAGGGCCGCCCCCGAGAGCCAGTGTGTAAATCTCCGCGAGGGCCAGAAAAGAGAGGCGATCGCCCGCCCGGCGCGCCGCGGGAAGGGCTCGTTCTGGACAGGATGTCGTAAATTTCCCCCGTGCTTTTTACGACTCTGGAGGGCAATAAAATATTAAGTATTTGATGAAACTCGCCCAGGCGCCGCGCCGTGGGACCTGCAACCAATGAAGCAGGTCATCTGCGACGCCGAGCGATTAACAAAGCTGAGGCTCAAGACGACCGTGGGGAAGGTAAGAGAAAAAAAGAAGTCTGTATATGTATGGGGTACACGCGGGGGATAACTGACAGTTTATCCGTTTCGTTTTACCCGTTCTGGCAAACACGCGCGTCTTTAGCCGAAATCCTGTGGAGAAAATGTCACGAACGGCACATGATTTTCTTGTGGATACGTGTTCGCGGTCGGTGCCAACGGCGGCGGCGTCTGCGTTCATTGGCAAAACGTTCACGTAGACGAATACTTTTGACACACACATGCACATATAATTTGTAGTAAACACATACGTGAAGGCAGATACTCATCGATATAATGAAGTATCGAGACAAAAATTACTTCACACAGAAGTCCTACGTAAACCCTACAATTTAACGACAACTAAAAAGGGACACGATACTACTAAGACGATATTATTTCGTTAAACCATTAACGTGATGAATGATTCGATGGAGTGTTTCGTGGACAATGATGATGATGATCATCATCATCATCATCATCATCATGAGTGGTAGCTTACGTTTAACCTTGACCTATTTTTAATGAAAACGCTACATGTTTCAGCCTTGGATCTTGCTACGGTTCCCGATAGTGTGTTGTTGTCATACCACATTTGCGTAAACGTAAAAACTCGAAGTTTGCGAACTTTCACGGTTACGTCTTATATTTATGTTTACGTTCGCTTTTCTGGTTGGATCCATCGTATAACATGGCAGCAAGCTTTTGCGTCCATGTTACGTTTACGCTTCATGGTGAACGAGCCACTAACCCTGTCCCGGTTGCAATACTTTACTCGGCAAGTAGCGACTCGCGTTCCAGACAAAGGCACCCTCTTGCCCTCCCAAAGGCTATGGACAAACCCGAAGCTTTAGTTTAAAACAGAAGACCGACGAGCTGAAAAGACGAACCGTCGTAAACGCTAAGGAGCAAATCTACTCCTCTGAGGGCTCATTGGAAGTACGGTTCGTATGAAATACGCAAACACGGGCGGGTACAACTTTCATATAACCCAAGAAATTATGAACAACGAAGGAGGTATAAAAAATACCTAATCACAGTTTTTTATGGACGATGAGGACGTTTATAACGGTCAACCAAGTTTTGTGATCATTTATCTTACTCGTGAGTAAAAAATAAAAATAATGGTAATGAGTTTTTGCTGAATTTTCTTCTTTCCTTTCCCAACTATTGATGAGATCTCAGACAGATTCATTTCTTTCTTTATGATTTCCTGAATACAATCCTCCGATGGGTATTCCACCTAAGCTTAGGGCAAAAATTTTTATGGTCCCAGATTGTAAAATATAATTTATTTATAGTAATCGAGTAACCTGGGTTCGCTGCACAGTCCGACCGTCTCCGACGTCCGTTATTCACAATTAGACCCCTTCCGATCCAACAAACGAGACGAAATGATTGGACGCTTCTCGGTTTCCTGTTGGGGAACTGATAATTTATTTGTGGAACCATCCGGAATATTGTAAGTAATTTTTTCTACAAAAGTTTGTTTTGGCGGTTATTTTAGGAAACTAAAATGCGTTTTAGGTGACTTACGGTACCTATAGATGTGATCAGTAGTTCATTATATTCCTGTCACAATTCCTTTCACAATTATTAGCCTATTTGCTCAACGATATTGCAGAAGGATTCTAGAAAAAACACGTGTGGTTCGGAAGTAAATATAATTGTGTGAACAGCATGTTTTTGTAAAATATATTGCTAGAGGATGTTGAGAGTTATGAGAGAGTAGTTTGACGTATGAAGGAAATGTTATGTATGTTATAAAGAAGCCGAGAGAGATTGTATGATTGCCGTAAACTTAATAAACAAGATGTTATAATGGTAATGTAGTCGGCATTAGTTCATCGTTACCAAAAGTAGTGGCATACAGCATATTCAGCGAGATAAGTATATCGCTTTTTTTTTTTATTTCTAAATATGGATCCAAGTTTTTTCTTTAAGCATTTTTATGGATAGAGCTAAATGTACTATCCATAGAACATGAAATAAATTCCGTTTTGATTTTTGTGAAATTACACAAATGTATTATTTAAAGATATCTCACGTCATTAAAATGTTCATTACAGGCCTTTTTGTAATTCATTGAATTTGTGAGTGCAAGTGCTTCAAACTATTTATATTGAAGTTTCCCGCAAATTCAAGAGTTTCCTCTGAATACATATTATTATACATACATATTATATTACATAGGATTATTTATGGAAAGAAGGTATTTTGCCAATACTATTATATATACAAAAATAAAATCGCGATCTTGATAGACTTAGAGGGCCTGGAAGGCGCCTGTCCTGGCAAACGCTGTCGCCGTTGATACTGCCGTCACTGCTTCCATTGCTTCTCCCCTTGTACCTGCGCCTCCAATTTGGGCCATTGGATGTCGCGCCCCCTATGGCTTATCTGATGAGTCTTCGAGAACGGGCACCCTGATGAGAAGGGGCAGAACCGGTCCCAGGGATACGTCTTCTAATCGACTGGGAACCACATGCCCTCGATGGAAGAGCTGAAATCGCAGCGAATGGATGGATAAAATATTATATTTATGGCTTGTGATTGGTCAGATACTCTCGATTAGACCATATTCACCTACTGGTGAAATACCTCCTGTTTAAGTGTTTTTCCCCCTGGGGAAGCATTATCGGGCCCCTATGCGGAAGTATGACATTGCTTCTCTTCTACGGTACACTAATAGCAAAAGTATGTAATGCACCTGGAAAACCGTACGTTCTCTCTCTAGCACTAAGCGTTCATTGCACTCCTCGGAGGCTGTGACCGCCCTGCTCCAGCTCCGCCTCATCGCCCCCCCACGCCCCCGCCTCGTGCCGCCGCCCCGCCCCCGCCCCTGCCTCCCCGCGCCCCCGCACCTTTGCCGTGGCGCGCCGCCGCCTGGATCCGAGTTCGAGGTCTTCGGACGCGATCGGATTGCTGCGCGAACGCGCGCTGCGGGGGCCGCGGATGCCTTGCGGGGATATCCTGGACTCCCCCCTGCGGGAAGTTTTTCTCGCATTTCCGCTCCTGCCGGGAGGAGTATCTCAAAAACGCAGCATCTTGGGATCTGCGCTTCCAGAATTCGTTTTGGGGCCAGAACATTGTAGTTTTACTTGATGTTGTGCACTAATGCAGCTCGAAGAGATGCCTGCCACTTGGACGAGGATAATTGTAATAATTATATTATATAATATTTTGCGTAATGGTATTCGTGATTTCTCATTGCCTCTCATGCCACAGCCGCATATCTTTCACCCGGATTGGAATTCTGCAAAAGGGTATGATCATCCAGAAACTCCATTGTGCTAGGTCATGTAATTGTCAAGAGCCTATTGAACAGAAAAAGCTGTAATTTCATAAAGAATTTTGATACAGCACCGCCTCACTCTTCGAGATACTGAAATCGAGAAGGTATACTACTGCTGAAATATTGATGCGCCGGTCCGAATGGCGATCTCAGAGCGAAGGATCGCGGGTTCGAGTCCCGCCTCGGCGGTCATGGGTGTATTGTGTTCGTCCTTTCACACCCCTATCATCATCATATCTTGTCATCCTCATAGTTACCATACCGTTACACGCAATAGTGGTCGCTAATGACCTAGTAGTTCATGCGACCTTAAATAACAAAAAAAAAAAAAAATGTTGCCACTTTTACTGCAGACTGTGCGCATGAATTTGCGACATTTATATCTGTTGTCAGTTCGTTGATGAAAAGCATCGAGTATCGGATAATAAGTGTGAGTAAAGTTGAATTGTGATGGCTGAAGCTGCTTGCCTCAAGCTAACTTGGCAGTCAGTTTGCAGGAATGTTCAATCTGAGATCTGGAATGACTTCGGTACTCCCTATGGACTCAGGCTCAAAAATCTATTAGTGAAAGTCGTAGGTGCATCGACTTCTATCGTTCTCAGTATGTGTACGTAACGTGCTTAACACCAGATAACAGTTAATGAAGCAAATTCAAGTAGGGGCAATACCGAGAAGAAATTTTAGAAGATAGAAAATCTGTAATTGTTAAGTTAGTTAACATACTTTTTTTGAAAAAAAGAATATAAATAAAGACATTTTGTTAAGGGAAATAGCCGATGAAACAATAAATTTGAGATGTTATGCAATTAGTGGCGCACCCAAGGGCAAGTTGAGCTGATTGAGTTCAGACCCTCCCCCCCTGCAGAAACCGATGATTCATATGCAAAAATATACTTTTACTAATTTTATATATTGAGAAAATCATTCAGTATGTCAGTTGTTGACATTATAAATGTTAACCGTAAGTTAACAAATAAAAATACTATTTATATTCAACATAAATGAAAACTTATTTGTAAGAGTATATAAAGTCGGCTGCACACTATACCCTTAGCCCCCCCCCCCCCCGAAGAAATCCTGCGTATCCTTCGGAATTAGAGGATATTCAAGATTGGAAATATATTTCAAAGGGAAAACTGAAATATTTTGTTAATTTCCTCGTTGAAATGTGTGTAGGAAACTTCTGATATTTCTCAAAAGTTTTCCTTATCTGTTTCTTTACATAATAATTTATGGTTGACAATCGGCATAACTAAAGAATACCTCCGGGTTTGTGCGTAATGGATGTATATTAAAATCACTTTTGCTTCTTACAGGGGCGATGTAAAATGTGATACCGCGTAAATTCATTGACGTGTGCCGGAAAATAGATGTTGGTCGCGTATTAGACGTTATGGGAGTTGATACAAGTGAATTCCTTTATCCACCGCCGATCGATTCACTACCAAAAACGATGTTACAACCAGCAAGCAGAGTGCATTATTCTTACTGGAGTCTGCTTCTAGGCGGCACTGCGCCATTTCGTGTTTAATTTGGAAATATGTATGATTAGGAAAAAGTGTAATTTCTTGGATAATATCATACATTAAAACTTCAAAAGTAATTCCCCCCCCCCCCAAAAAAAAAAAATGATACGTCTGAAAAGCTACAACATGCCAAGAAATTTGTTTTGCAATATTGAAATGTATTTTTTCTTCAGCTCTTTGTCATATGCATTTGCCATTATACATATTGGTGTTTCAACCGGCGCCTCCTTCCTCCATCGAATTGTTATTGTCGGGTTATGAACCGCCTGCTGTTCTTTCACTTCGTATGGATCTTCTTCTCGTTATTTAAGTTGTTCGTCACGCTTTCCTTCGGTGGGCAGATCCTCCCGTCGTCATTAATGGGCCTGCTGCGTGCAATCTCTGGGCGTGCGCCCAGCCCCCTTCGCCGTGCCCGGCCCCGCGTGCGAGCGCGTGGACAGCCCTGGGCACGGCCGGGCGAGGCAAAGCCAAGGCAAGGACGGGCCGAGCCGCGCCGGGCCGGGCGGCCGCCCGCCCGCCCGCGCCGCGAGCTGTGAATGAGCGGACTACGCTGCCCCCCACTCCACCCCACCGCCACCGCCGCCGCCGCCCGCCCGCACTCCCTCTCTGCATCCCATTGCTGCCGCCACCACCGCCGCCGGCCTACAACCGATCGCCCCCTCTCTCCCTGCGCCGGGCCGCCGCCGCCTCCGCCGCCGCGTGGCGCGAGCTCCCTCCGCCGCCGCCAGTCGCGAGGTGGCAGCCCCACCGAAGGGAGCGTCGCGGCCACATCGCCGCCAGTGCTGCTTGCGAGCCGCCGCCCGCACCCCGCGCGGACGCCTTGATTGGAAGATTGGCGCGCGCGTCCGCCCGCCCTGCGCCGCCTCCACGGCGCCCCCGGCCACACGCCTCCGCGCGCGCACCCGCCACCTCGCTGCCGGACGACGTAAGTAGCCACGTTGCGGCCCCCGCCGCCTCCGCGCTCTCGCCACGGGATGCCTCTTGCGGCGGCTTTCGGTTCCGTCTACGCTGCACATGTGCCGTCTAATGTTTTCTGGGATGAGGTGCAAATTAATGCGTTGCGTTTCTCAGAACCATTACCGATGGCGATTGTCGACAGCATCTGGGAACGTGCTCGTCATTCACCTGTCATGGTTGGGTACATTTTCGTTGGGGGAAGGGCATGCACATCGGCGAATCTGTAAGCGCGAAGCTAACAGATGGCGATCCGGCATTTGCTCGACATGCGGTCTTACGTACGTGGTGTGGTACCTCATCGCTGACACATCGGTGTTCTCGGAGGTTTGCAAAGCGCCGACGGCAGTTCGTGAATATGCTGAATGAAAAACGACCAGGTATGCGGATTCACTATGTCGTAATGATACGTTTCGCAGTGGGATCGACTTCAAGCGAAATGTTACTTGCAGGGTGTATAAGTGATTTTTATTTTGTGTAACTCCAATTGTAAATTTTCTACTGGTTTTAGAAGGAATATTTTTTGCATTCATTCAGTTTGCTACAACTATTATTCTAGCAGTATTTTTCATTCAGACTGTTGTCAATGAGACGCACATTTTCAATTGCACCGTAACTTATCTATTGTTAAAATTATTATGTGCAATAAAAATTTGATTTGGAGTCATGGTAAACTTACCTTGAGTTTGGGCTTAGGCAGTGCCGTATATTGAAATCGTTCACCAGTGCGCAGTAAATGGTACACTCAAGGGAAACGTTTCCGGAGTAATTTAAAAAGATAAAAATTCTTTTTTATAGAATATACTGTTCTTCTACATATTCCATTAATCAGTATTAAAAATGCTATAAACTTTCCAATCGGTTGATTACTAAGTAGAGATCTTTATTTAGTAAATATGAGAATTAGATGATCAAAAGAATTGGAATGTAACACTTTCTGGTCAAAATAAATTACTTTTAGCCTGAAACTATTATCTGGGACATTCTCTGAGAATAAATGTGGAACCATTTTTTCTCACATCCCCAGAAATTACTAACAAGCATTTTGACTTAACATACATTATCATGCATCTAGTGATTTCGTGAAATATATTAGAAAGTTCTGTAAAAGAAAATCCAGACGTATAATTAGGACATTTTAAAAATAATGGAAACAACAAACGTTACCATCATGGTCAATCGAACCTTTTATGCAATGCCATTAACATTTGTTTGAGTACAACGTACTGCATTAACCTGTTGATTCACGTAAGTGAACAATTTTAGTTGTTAATTATAAAATGCAATGACAATTTGTGAGTATACAAGTTCCTGGGATAGGTTTTCCATTCTTAACGAATATTGTTCCGCTGCCATAATCGTGAATTTCAATATTATATAAAACGCAAATTCCATATTGACGGAAAATGCTGATTACATATTAAGTGGGTGTAAAACTTTTCCTGTTGACACCTAACACAGCTAATAGATTTTCATGGTTCATGGACTGAAAACAGGTCGTTTTGTTCAGCAGTCATTACTTGACCTAAGCATGACATTTCAAACGCCTTGATTTCCAAATGCTAGATGTTTTCACCTGTGAAGAAGATTCCGTTACAGCGCGACAGCAAAAATCAGCCAAGTATTCGTGTCGAGGCAGCCTCATTACAATGAAGGGAAATCCTCAGAAAACGGATTATGAAGCGAGAGAAGGTAAAATGTTGACAAGCCGAGACAGCAAGTCGAAGTATAATGAAACTAAGCAAATAGCAATTATTTCCCTCAAAATACACATTTCGACCAATTTCTCTATACATAAGCATCCGGTCATAATTTTTAAGGCGCTACCAAGAGGATAATTACGGCCATCATTCGAATTACGTAATCGTCTTGTAAATTAAATAATTTTCAGAAAATGAAGTTCTTACATCATCTAAACGCATAAAATTATTTGATTATCATGAAATGTTCGAAATGTAATGTTTGGTACACATTATTGAATGTAAAGTTAATAGAGCAAATTGTTTGAAGTTACTCAATGAACTGAAATTGAAAGAATGTACTCATTGAATGGAAACTTTGATTACAACATAATGAGAACGAGCAAAAGTGCCATTTTCTATTCGGTGGCGTAAATGAGGAAACATAAATAGATGCTACAAGACCTAAGCTAACGCACAAACGCAATGATGATCAATTCACCAAAAAATGAACGTCAACGTAAAAGTGAAGAATTTAGAAATCTCAATAATATGCCTGAAGGAGAATATACGAAATTAATTTTATCATAAACCGGTCACTGAAAGCGAGAGAGCAAAAAATGGTTTGAGAGGAACATATAAACAAAACTGTCCCAAGGAAAACTTTTGTTGTGTACAAATAGGAAGGAAAAACAAATGAGTGTAAGAAGAATGTGAGAATGGAATATAATTTCATCGTAAGCGTAATGTGCGAAAAGATAAGCTGCTGGTGTCTCATCGTTTTAGAATTAGAATAGCCGAATTTAGAGGAAATTTTGTATTACATATGAATACAACAAAAGAATGCATTTCACGGAAAATAGTTGAAATTTCTGAATGACATGCTTATTTTTCAATTTATAGTATACACGATCGTCTGGTTCTCTCGAAGGTGGAAAAACGCTCGCCGCTTCAGTCACCAAAACATCCTAAGCTGCGTATGGTAGTGACTGTTTGTTGAATTTGGATATTTGACTCTAAATCTTTCCTTCTGTCAGCAACTAAACTGCTCTCATATCTGTCACGGAGTTTGTACTTGCGTTATTTAGTTTCGGATCCATCAACCGGCGCCCCAATCTTGTAAACCTTCGCCACGACAGAGACTGGCTGACCAACCTAATAATCGAAATTATCATTTTCACCCTGGAGATCGCATTATGAGGGTCGAACTCGACATCCACACGATGCGACGTCTCCTCATCACACCCCCCTACTCCGCCCGTGCTTGAATGTCTGTTCCGTCGATATCGAGGAGAAGAGCCGGCCGGCAACCAGTCTGCCGGCCGGCCTGTGAGCCGTCACCTACTTCTGCCTTGGCGGCGGCGGCGTCACGTCAGCAGGCGTGGCGGCGCAGGCGGCAGTGCGGGCGGCGCGTTGTGAATGGAACGCGCGCGGCCGCCGAACGTGCGCGCCCAAG